>PVJH01025385.1:0-31604 GCA_004026705.1 Nesogale talazaci
GCATTCAATCATTTGTTAGCTGGGTACCATTGTTTCTTCTACTTTGTTTGCCTTTGTATCCATTTGTCATCAGCGATATCGGGAGTCAATTGGTCCATTGATTTTGATTTTTGTTCTTTGATACCTGATTGTTTCAGCACCTCATGATCGCACAGGTAAGTGATCTTCTTTTATGGTGGGTTTTGTTGCTTCTGAGCTAAATGGCTGCTTGTTTTGCCCAAGCTTTTAAGACCCCAGATGCTCTATCTTTTGATAGCTGGGTCCTTCTGCTTTCTTCACCACCCTTGCTCATGCTCTTACATGTCCTCAATTGGTACATTGGGGATGTGTGCACACAGTGATATATGTTTGTTTTGTTTTGTTTTTCTCCGCCCCATTTGATATCTATTGCCTAGACCTTTTACCACTTTCACCACCATCTGACCACGCTGGCTGTTGTGCTTCTTCTGTGTGGCTGTGGTCTCTTCTCAGGTAAATGGTCTAATGTTTATCTTCGGGCTTTCAAGACACTTGATACATCCTTTGATGGCTGGGCACCTTCAGCTTTCTTCACCACATTTGTTTGTGCACCCATTTTACTTCAGTGATCGTGTTGGGCCATTGAGCCTCGAGAAATGCCAGATTCATAGAACAATGCGTTCTTGCATTGAAGGAGCACCAGGGCGAGGGTCCAAGGTCCACCTGCTACTCTAATATTTGGCCTATAGCTATGTTCTTAATTTTATTCCCAACTTATAATAGATAGTTGTATCTATGTACGGACATACCTATATTTAGACCTCTATAAGTGCCCTTTGCCTTCTAGCTCTTTCCTCTATTTCCTTCCATCTCCCTCCTGTCCCACCATCATGTTCCACCTTCATTGGCATTTCATTGTTTTCTCATATTCATTGTCCTTGCTTAATCCCGACCAGACCTCCCATACCCTCCTTTCCGTCGATTCCTAATCACTTATTGCTCCCCCAACCCGTCCATGTGTTTGTCCTCCCCCACTTCTCCTCTCCTCTCTCGTGCCCCCAGGAATCATTTGCCCAGTCCTTTCTGTGGTGCAATGGGTCTCCAGAGGGATGTATTCCTCTGAGCATCATGTGTCGGCGTGGAGCTTGGACCAGCTCTCTTCAATACAGCTTGGACCAGCTCTCTTCAATACAGCTATTTTTTTAAGTTGTCAGAAAATGTTTACTTTTATGTGATAGTGATGTTAATGTCCAATATTTCCCTCATTCTGTTGAGTTACTTTCTTTGGAATAGACAAAAATATGAATCTTTTTTCATTTGGCAAAGTACCATAGTCCTTTGGCTAAGGACTAGTTAGTCATTCTGGCATTGCATCTGCCTTCAGAAATACATTTATTGGTAGTCTATTAATTCCTGAAACCTTGCTTTTGGCTAATGCCCTTATTGCAGTTTGGAATTCTTTCTATACCGTTGCTTCTTGATCATAAGCTACCCGAAATGATTGTAAGTTTACCAATTATTTTTGGTACTGTGACCCTGTGTTCTGTATATTTTCTTTTGGTACTTCCTGAACCACTCAATATTTTGTCCAAAGCATCTTTCTATGTTTCAACTCTCTGCATCTGGTTTTATTTACACATCACTTTTCCTGCTTTCACTCAGGTTAAGATATCCTGTCCATGTTCTCTCCTTTTGGTTTTGTAACTCGAGATCTTTGCAAATGTCATTAGAAAGCTCTAGTAGTCTTTTAAAACTGCTTTTTTTTTTAAGTTTTGCAATGTTATGTTAAACTATTTTACTGATTTTCCCCATTCATATGAGTTATAGTATGGTCAAGAGAAAGGTTCAGAGTCACTCTTAAAATCTATTTTGGTCTTTTATTTTTATCCTGCTTTAAAATGACCATATCCTTTCTTCAGGTAAACTGTTCTACATGTTATTTCATAATTCCTCCATTCTCGTATTTTAATTTTCCTTAAGCTTCAAACAGAACTTGCACAGGGCAATTCATCATGTGTTCTGTGGTCATCACCTGTTCTCATTTGAGCAGCTGGTACTAAGCACTCCTTACTCTGTGTATTCCAGCTGGTAAGGATTACATGTTCACTCATGGTTTGGGTGTTGAAAAAATAATTGCAATAAAGATGTCATTTATTTTGCAAAATTTTAGCATGCATTCTCCTGCTTTGCTTCTTCCACAAAATCCATATATCCTAACTATCAGTCCTTCCTTCTCTGTTTTCACCATTTGACCTGCAATCACAAGTATTATCAATGCATCCTGATTGCATGCTGGATCAAATTCAAATTGGAAAAACTGGTAGAATTTTTGCTTTTATTCATACATGTTTTTGGTTGATTTGTAAATTTGAATAACGGTTATATTATTTTTTTCTTTGTAGGCTTATAGATAACATTTGCTTCAAAATGGACTTTGAAATGTTCTTTTTTACAATGATTATTAAGCCATACTTAAATATATCATTCCTGGCACAGAAAACCTTAAGATGGTCCAATACAAAAATGAATGAAAAGGGTAAATTTCCACTCACTAATATATTCACATTGTAATTTAATATATTCACATTCATATTGCATGTCTTTCAGATTCTGATTGTTAATGCATATTTGCAGATATTTTTCTGTTTCTCATGTTAATTAGAAAATACAGTTGCAGGAAGCTTTGCTCCATCCACAGCATTGAGGTCAACAGTTCTTACCCAGTTGTACTCCATGCCCCCAATCCAGGGCAGAGCTCAACTTTTGACACTATATCCGGCAGTGCTTTACTGCTGTTTGTAAGGATGTCAGTAGCTGGATCCTCAGAATGGATTGCCTATTCTTTCTTCCTAATTTATTCTTAGAAAGTAAACAAGCTTTAGGGCTGAGCCCCAGTGGCGTAAGTGGTTGAGTGCGGAACTGCAGCCCACAGGCTTGGCGGTTCAAATCCAGCAGCAGCTCTCAGGAGCAGCACTGGGGAGTGCCCACGACCACCAGAGGGCAGTGAGGCCCACAAAAAAAAAAAAAAGAAAAGAAAACAGACTTTGATGATCTAGTCCACCTGGAGTAACCCTACAGGTACTTGATATATCAAGGTGTAGCATCCAGAATTGCAATAACATGCATGCCATCATAAGAAGACAAACTGATGAATGGTGGTTGATATAGCTATCATTTATCTATACAAGTATTTTACTCATTACAAGGGACTGAAAATTGCCTGTGAAACATTTGGTTTCTCATATGAGAACCTGAGTATAAAAAAGAGCAGTAGACTTGTTTTAAAGACAAAATCTTTAAAACACTAAATTGGAGAACTGACTATTAAGCTCAACAGCCCCAAAGACATTAATATTTAACAAAAGAAAATACCTTAGAAAATAAATTTGGGGTAAAAACTTTTTTAATAAATCATTTTACCCCCCAAAAAATAAAAAAAATGAATCATTTTATTGGGGGCTTATACAACTTGTTTCACAACCAATACATACATCAATTGTATGCAGACCACATTTTCACATTTGTTGCCATCAATTATTCTCAAAATATTCTCCTCTACTTTGACCTCCGGTATCAGCTCCCCATATATTCCTTCCCTCTCCACTCCCCCTCCTTCATAAGCCCCTTGTAATTTACAAATTGTCATTATTTTTTCATATGATAACTGTCTGATGTGTCCTTTTACCCACTTCCCATGGAGGATGTCGTATGTAGATTCTGTGCAATCAGTCCCCCCTTTCCACGCCACCTTCCCTCCACCCTCCTGGCATCATCACTCTCACCACTGGTCCTGAAGTGATCATCTGTCCTCAATTCCCCATGTTTCCAGCTCCAGTGTACTTCCTCCGGTCTAGTTGGATTTAACTCAAGATTAATTATTTTTTTCTCACTTTATGCTAGGAAGGTAAAATAAATTGTCCAAATTCAAAGGCGAAAGTTATAAAATAGAGCATATAGGACCAGTATTCTTAGTATTAACTTTATATATTTAAACTAAGCTATTGCATAATAGCATATGAGGAAGATTTTAATTAAATGTATATAAATTTTAACTTCCACTAAAATCATTAGGTTGAATTCAGTTTGCATTTAAATGAGGTATTTGCAATTTTCTAGTGACCTATCTTATAAATAAGAATTTCCAAAGAATAAATTTCATTGGAATATTGTTATGACTATCTGAGGAAATATATAATATATATGTATATAGTCCTACAAGTATTAGTAAATAATTATCTATAATAGTGGTTCTTATTATATTTATTTTTTGTAATAAATTTTGGGGCTAAAACTGGAGGAAAATGGGATTTTAAATAGTGGAGAGAATACCTTGATATCAATTTACCCCTAGCTCCCTTCCTCCCCTGTCATACACCCTAGTTATTTTCTCTATAGATTCACACATCCTGGGTTTCATTTACTGAAGAGTGTAGAAAAACACATAACAGAAAGTCAAGAAGGTTAACACAAAATTCAAAATTCAACAGAGATAAACCATAATATGAAAAAATCCAGAAAATATTAAAAATTAAATTGAACACAAAGTTTATCAAAAGGGATGTCAGGTGACAAGGTTTTAGCTGTTTAGGTCAGATTTATCATAATCTTTGTTCTCATAGATTTGATCATATAAGATAGTTTCCTATTTCCTGCCCTAGTCTATTGAATTATTTTATATACATAAAAATTCTTGTCATGTGTCATTTAATTAATTTTATAAAACACTGCTGGTTTGAGGCTAACCATGAAAAGTATGCTTTATACATCATCACTTCTCAAAGCGATTTAGAAACTTCAATGACTTTTCATGTATATATTGTTATTCAGTTTCACAATGTATACTTGGATGGTAACATAAATTGCCAGCTATGAAATAAAACCTGAGAAAAAAGAAAACAAGGAAGGGAAAAATATAATTTAAAATATCACCCATGTTCATAAGTTGGCTTCTAAGTCACATTGTAGGAAAGTGAGTTTACAGGAATCTGAAAACCCATATACACATGCACATATACATATATACATATATATGAACAGATAGTCCTTGCCTTATAACTGGAATCTATTACAAAATTCATTCTTATTTCAGATTTGACATTAATCTAATGTTGACCTTGTTAGGTGCCATTGATTCATTACAATTCATAATGACTGTATGCATAATTTGTTGTGGTTGCTGCTGCTAATTTCATCACTGAAGCTTGGACTCCATCATCAGCATGATTGATTATTGGTCATATTCTACATATTAACATAGTTGAACAGTGACCAATTATTTTGATACCTACAGTGACTCTATAATTTTCCATCATTTTTTGTTTCCTCCACAAGTCAATATTTTGCCAATAAAATTTTCATTAGTGGAACTCCAGGACTGATTATTTTTCTTCAGTTCTTTCCATTTAAAATATAATAACAGTTTTCTTTCTTTTTCATTTTTTAACTCCAGGTCTTAGCACATTGAGGTTTAATATTTTATTTGTTTTTTGAGATGCTTTTTGAAACTTCCTGTTAAGTTCTTTTACTCCATTGTTTCTTCCATGTATTTTTTCTATTCAACCTTCAAGACCAAACTGTAGTTTCTTCAGACACCCATATTAGTTTCTTCTTTCTGATTTTTATGACTTTTTGCTTTCTCCATGACTGCTAGTGACAATGTCATTCCACAGCTCACAATCTCTTCTCTCATTAGTGTTCAATGTGTCAAATTCTGTTCTTGCTGTGTTCTCTCAATTCACGTGGGGTGTGCTCATAGCAGTGTTTTGTCTCTTGTAAAGTTAAATTGTATTTTTTCTACTTCAACACAAATTTACATATAGGCAATTAGTGATCTGCCTACACTCACCTCCCACCCTCTTTGGGGCTTCTAATATTACTCTTTGCCTCTTGCTACATAGAGAGCTTATTTGATCTTTTGTATTCATATGGTGAATTCCCCTTGTCCAGCTCAAATGCAAACTCATTGTCATGGAGTCAATTTCAACTCATAATGACACTACTGGACATAGTAGAACTGTCCCTGTGGGTTTCCAAGACAGTGAAACTTTAGGAGAGTCAAAAGTCTTACATTTTTCCCAAAGAGTGGATTGTGGTATAGATCTACTGATCTTGTGGTTTATAGCCTCCATTTGTGTTATTGAAACAAAGTATTGATAATAAGGAAGTTGTTGGTATTACAAACTTCTTTCCTGCCATCTCATTTCATTTCTGTGAACTACTCTCACAGAGTACTAATTTACAGCTTTCACATTCCTATCACCAGTAATAATCAACACATCTTGATTGCAGGCTTAATCAATTTCAGGCTGAAGAAGCTTAAGGAATTTCTCAATTTCTTTATCTCCAGTTTTAGTGCTTGTGTGTAAATTTGAATAATAGTTGTATTAACAAATAGTTGTATTTCTGTGTCTATATGTAGATATTGTCCTGTCTCAAAAAGCATTTCATTTCAATATAAATGTTGGTAAGTTCTTCTTGATGGTTGTTGCTCCATTCTGTTTCAATTTTTTCATTCCCTGAATACTAAACCTCATGACTTTCTGATTCCAAAATGGTTATAGCAGTTCACTGCAGGTCACTGATGTTTAGAGTTTGTTGGTTACCAAAAGAGTCTTTTCTCCATTTATCATGATTTTACCCATGGATCCATTGGAAAGATTTTCATTTTCTTTACATTAAGCTGCAGTACATATCAGTGCATTCATTCCTCAATCTATATCAGCAAGTATTCCAAATCCTCTTTGCTTTCAATTAGCAAGTTTGAGTCATCTGAAAATCTGGGATTGTAAAGAAAACAACCTCAAACCCTGATGCCAAATTGTTCTTTATGTAGTCCAGCTTCTCTGAGTATTTGATTAGCATACATATTGAATAAAGTAGACTACAACTGTCTCATACCGTATTAATGTGAAACAATTCCTTTGCTCCGCCTACAACTGTCCATTAACGCATGTACATGTTCCACATGAGCACAATTACATTTTCTGAAATTCCCAAGCTTCTAAATCAGGGGTTGTCAACCTGTGGGTCACGACTCTTTTGGAAGTTGAACAACCCTTTCACAGAGGTTACTGATTCATAACAGTGACAAAATTAGCGTTATAATGTAACTACAAAAATGATGTTGACGTTGAAGAGTCACCACAACAGGAGGAACTATATTAAAGGATTCTGGCATCAGGAAGCTTAAGCACCACTGTTTTAAAGGCTATCCATAGTTTTTACATGCTTTATACAATTGAATGTCTTTCCATAGTCTTTCCATAACATACAAGTAATTATCTGCATGGTATCCTTTGCTTTCAGTACAGATCCACTTCCTACCAGCAATGATATTTTTCCACATCTTCTGAATTGGACCTGGATTTTTTGTCAAGATTTTATTGAATTGAATTATATTCAGAAAAAAATTTACTTGCATGAGATAGTAATAATATTATTCTATAATTTCCTTATTCAGTTGGATCACTTTTCTTTGGAATGGGTATATATAGATATCTGCTCCAGTTTGTTGGACCAATTCATGTTTTTCAAATCTCTTAGTGTAGACAATACATGTATCCAGTGTTTCATTAGTTTGTTGAAATATTTCAACTGGTTTATCATTAATTTATTCAGTGAAAGTTGGATTCTTCTTCTAGTAAAATGGATACTTTGTCATAGTCTACTTTTTAACAGGTTGTTCTTTTTTAGTACAGTGACTATACATTCCTTCCATTTTTATGTGTGTTTCCTTCATACATCATTATTTTGCTCATAGACTATATTGATATTGTGGATGAGGAATTATTTTTCTTCTATTCTTTCATTTATGCTATTCCATTTAGATCTTTGAGAATTTTATCTTACTGGGATCCATAATCAATATTCATGGAAACAGCAGTCAAGAGACTAAATGAAGTATTACACTGATTAAAATTGATGTACAAGAGTTGAAGATAAAAATAGTTGAAGATAAGCTTGTGATTTTGAGATGGAAGGACCAACTGGCACATGTTATCACTATTTCAATTTCTTTAGATGTATGTGAACATTGACTATGAAAGACCTAAAAAATAGATGCACTTGAATTATAGGGCTGGAAAATAATATTGAAGGTACAATGCATAGGAAAGAAAGTAAAGATCAAAGTAACCCTTAAAAGAAACTCTAAACTTTGTTCTTGTTCGTAGTCTACTTAAAGCAAATAGAAAAAAATATTCAATCAACAACCTGAATAAAACATTTCCAGTTCAAGAAGACAAAATCAAATTTTATAATGAAATGTGTAAAGACAAAGAATTAGAAAACAAAATTGGAAGAACGATCTCAAAATTCCTGAAACTGCAAACACTTCTGAAAAATCCAAACCTTTAATTAGAATATTGAAAGATTCTATGGGGAAAGTATTGACTGATACAGAAAGTAGCAAAAGAAGATTGAAAGAATACACTGTCAATAGACCAAAAACTTTAGTGAACATTCAACTATTTCAGGAGATAGCATATGAGAAATGACCAATATCGCTGATGAGAGAAATTCAAGCTTCACTGAAAGCAAAATAAAGACTCTGGGAATTGATGGAAAACTAATTGGAATGTTTCAACAAGCTGATGAAGCACTGGAAGTACTTATCCATGCCAGAGAATTTGGAAGACAGCTACTCGGCCACTGACAAGAAGAGATCCATAACAGTACACATTCCAAATATAGCTGACCCTAAAGAATTATTACATTGTAGAATAATGTCATTGATGTCACATAAAAGTAACATTTTGCTGAAAATCATCAAAGGAATTTTGCTGTAGAACATTGAACGGGAGCTGTCAAGGTTCTGACTTGTTAGAATAGAGGACATAAACCATTAACCAAGAGATATCATTGCTAATCTCATATTGCAGGGAGCAGAGAATACCACAAAAATGTTCACTTGTTTATTGACTATGTCAAGGCATTCAACTGTGTGGATAGCCATGAGAAGAATGGGGATTCTGAGGCAAGTGATTGTGCTCATTTAGAATTGTATATGGATCAAGTAGCTATTGTCAGCACAGAATTATTCATAGTTTAAAATCAGGGAAGGTGTGCAACAGGGATGTATCCTTTCATCCCTTTTATTCAATATGTACACTGAGCAAATAATGAGAAGCTGGCTTATGTGAAGCAAAATGGGGCAGCAGAGCTGGAGGCATGCTTAACAGCTTGTGATTGGCTGACACCACCCTGCTTACTGAAAGAGATTGGGTACTTACTGACAAATATTAAGGGTGGTAGCCTTCAGTATGGATTACAATTCAATATCAAGAAGAGCAAAATCCTCACAACTAGACTAATAGGTAATATCATGATAGATGGAGGGAAAGTTGAAGTTGTCAGGTATTTATTGTACTTGGCTCCACAAGCAATACTCATAGAGGCAGCAGTCAAGCGATCAAAAGATTCATTGCATTTGGTAAATCTGCAGCACAAGACCTCCTTAGCATACTGAAAAGCGACGACATTACTTTGAGGACTAAGGTACTCCTGGGCTGGGGCCCAAGGTATTTTCAGTTGTCTCACGAACATGTGAATATTGGGCATTGAACAGAGAACTAATGAATAATTGGTATATTTTAATTATAATGTTGGAGAAGACAATTTAAAGACTATGGGCTTATAAAAGGAAAAACAATTAGGTCTTGAAAGAAGCATGAATGGACAGTGTTCTATAGAGGCAAGGATGATCAGGCTTCATGAAGCACAATTTGGACATATTGTCATGAGAGAAAAATCACTATTTGTAAAGTCAAGATGCACTGAAAAGAAAAAGGCCCTCAAGGAGATGAACTGGCTCAAGGGCTACGGCAATGGGTCCAAGCATAAGAGAAATTAAGAGAAGCATTTTTCTCTATTGTGTATAAGATCACCATGGGTTGGAATTGACTTGAAGCCATCTAACAACAACAACAACAAAAACAACATGCCATCTATACTTGAGTACAAGCTCACCAGAATATCAGCCGAGGCACCTGATTTTACCACAAAACTGCATTACAAATGTACTGAAAACCTTGGTTCACATGTGCGTATATGTGGTAGATTGCTAAAAGAACAAACAGACTCTTAGAATAAATACAGCAATAAAGTTCCTTAGAACAAAGGATGGTGTGGCGATGTCACATAAGTAAGACATGTTCATGTTATCATGAGATAGTAGTCCTGGGAAAAGGATGTTATGCTTGTTAAGGTTGAAGTTTATCAAGAAGAGGAGTATCCTTATTGAGTTGGATTGGTGCAGTTGCTGTAACAATGGACTCAAGCATCATACTAAATTGGAGAATAGCACAGGACTAGGAAATGTTTTAATCTGTTATGCATTGGGTAGCTCTGAGTTGGAACCAACATGAAGGCATCTAATTGAAGCACAACTTCTAGTCTATTGATGATTGTCTTTTCCTTTAGGATAACCACTTATTTCTAGATTCATACTTTGAATTTAGATTATTAAAGTATATTAATGCTGCTCTTCACATTTTGGGTTGTGCAACACAGGAATATAGGTCCTGAAGGTTTTATTACATAGTATCACTAGCCAACTTTACTTTGAGCTGGCTGCTCTTCTTCAGTAGCATTTTGAGTGCCTTCTAACCTGAAGGAGGTTGGCACTATATAACAATCACGATTAATTTCTAGCATTAATTCTAAAATTTTATTCAGTTAATTGGACCATGATAGGATTTTGCCATTTTTTATATGATTCAAGTTGTACAAGGTTCTGAATGATCCCTGGAAATGGGGGTGAGATTTTTAGTCATAGAATTAGTGACTCTGTATAGGACTTTTCTTATTTTTTCCATACTTTTTAATGTAACATCTCCCTGAATCTGTCTTATCAAGTTTTGCAAAACGAGTGTCTAAATCCAAGTTTTCAAACAACAGAAGGCCCTAATTTAGTTTTTTAAAGCTCTATTAATCCCTAACTGTTTGACAACTTTTCTCCTTTATCTTCCTCATTACTTCTTGCCTTCTCAGCATTTCTTTCCTCTTCAAAACTCAGTAAGTTCTATCAATTCCTCCTCTATATGGGCTAGGAGTTGCTCCACAACAGCGATACCAAGGTCTACTTAAATTTTTTTTCCCATAGGGATGATTTATCAAAAAATCTCTTCCATAATATTATCCTAATCACACCCCTGAGGAATGTTCCCATAGCTCTACATTTTTTTCCATCTTGATGGCATTCATTTTCCCATAAATTCTTCCAAGGAAGCTACATTATTGTAGGAAACTGAAGGCTGTATATGTAGTTCGTTGTAACTCAAACAAATCAGAGTAGAAAACTAACTTTATCATTACAATTACAGCAATAACCATCTTATTATAACACTGATATGTATACAGAATTCTTTGAAGCATTGATATTAGGAGCTTCACAGAGAAAGCAGATTAGCACTTAACAATGAATCGAAACTGAAGAAGAAATGGAAATTAGGCTTAAAAGACAGTCTATGTAGTCCCTAAATACTTGTCAGATATCAGTAACATTGCCACTGTAACGTTTGTGTAGAAACATAACAGAATTAGTAAGATTATTTCTAAATCAAATCCAGATTATTTTTTTAAAAGCTTTCTGTGTGCAATGCCTTTGAGTTCCTGGGTGCAAAGTGGAATAATGTCATATGGTTCTCAAAGTTTTGACCTTTTATAAATAGGTAGCACAAAATATTTTGTACTCGACAATCAAATATAAATAAAATCATTTGAGAAATCTCTTTTCCATAACTGATAACACAAATAGACCTAACATAGGTTTGTAACTTCAATGTCATCAGTTCAAATCCACCAACTTCTCCACAAGAGAAAGATCAGGTAGTCTTTCTTCAAGAATCTATAGTTATATAGTCCCAGGGACATTGTGGGATCATCCTATGATGACCATGTAGGGTCAAAATGAGTCGGAATCAACTGAATGGTAGTAGGTTGGTTGATTGGTTTGTAGGAAGTAGGTGGCTACTGCTAAACTTGGTTTCCTTTTGTGTTCATCATGAAAAGTACTAAGGAAACATTGAAAATAAATATTAAACACATATTTAAGTTGGGTCTCTGAATGCCTACAAAGACACAAGTCTCCCTTCGCCAAAACATGCATGCATGTTCACACATGCACACTCAATCATCATTGGAGACTTTTGTAAGAAGCAGTTTTTATTTCTATTTTAAAAGAAAAAAAACTATTTAAAAGGGAAGTTATTTTGTTTACTCTCACTAATAGAATAAAACTAAATTTGTGGAAAGCTGGGTCAAAAGAAATTGGGATAATCTTACCAATTGAGCTATATGATTCATGGTCAAATTACTATCTGTTACAGAAAATATGACTTCTCAGAATTGTTTGCATAAAGTATTGTGATTTTCTTTTAAAAGAAAATTCCTTAATCAATGCTTCTTTTTCCAATGTAATTTCTACAAACAAAAAGATAAATGGAGTTTATTACACTGTAAGAAATTATTTAAGCTCTATTCATAGCATATTTACAAAATGCCATGTAGGTAAATGTTGCACATTATGTATCAAAGCACAGAATCATTCTTGAGATAAATGTGATCACCTTTATAGTGGCAACAAAATCTTGAAACAAGTAATATGAAAATGATTTTAGGTAACCAAGAGACAGTTAACTGCAAGGTTGTTCAAACCTGCAAACCACTTTGTGTGAGAGAGATGAGATCATTTCATTCCATAAAGAGAGAGCCTCAGAAATCCTGCATTTGATAACTCTAAGTTGGGATTGACTTAATGGCAATTGGAAAGTAGACCTGGTGGTGTAGGGATGAAGCAATGGACAAATAACTTCAAGGAAGCTGTTTAAATCCAGGAGCTAGTCCATGGGAGAAAGATGATGCTTTTTACTTTCTCAAAGAGTTTTTGCTTGGGTTGTTAGGTGCTTAGCCTCATCAGAGTGCCCATTGGCTGCCTCATCTTTTGACCATGGACCCATCACAAATTCTCAACAGCACTGAGCCTTTGGTGTAGGTCGTGGCACAGGCTCAGGTTCTGCACAACACTTTAAACTGCAGACCAGCCAACCCACCCTTGTCTTCTATAGTCCTTCAGAACCAGGTCCACAGGTGCCAGTGGCTAGACTCATTCCATGTCTCTTTTGCAGCGTTTCTCCCACTTCTACCAAAAAAGTGGATATAGAAATTCACAGATTGCCTTGCAGGCTCTCTTTAATGCTCAGTCTTAGAGAGGAGAGTTGCTTTATGGTTCCATATTTTTCCAGCTTCAGAAGCAAACCTCTAGCTCAAAATTCAAAAATGGAAAATGATTTTTTTTCCTTCAGTCTGCCAATTCTTCTTGTCAAACTCTTCCAAAACAAATGTCCTAAGACTTGAGCTCCCTACCCATCATGCCAGGCCTGTCTTATATCCATTTAAAGATCTAATTTAACGGATGAGTAATCATTTCTAATACACATTGTACAAATAACAATAAGTAGGAGAAACCAGTATTAACTTAATATAACCAGATCCAAAACTGAATTCTTTAAAACATTCAAGTTCAATCCTTATCTTAATCTAAACTCAAGGTAACATCATGTCTTAGGTCAGGTTAACTACAGAAACAAATGAGTATATATATATATATATATATATATATATATATATATATATATATGAGCTTTATAATAAAAAAGTAGTTATATATCAGGAAAACATCCCAGTCCAGTCCATATCAAGCCACTAAGTCTGATACTAGTCCATAAGACTGTACTAGTCCATAAATTCTTTTTCACACTTATGTAGCCACAAGCAATGATGCAAACTGCAACAAGATCATAGACTGGAGGGTGAAAACTCTTGTGGGTCAAATGATGGTGGAAGCATCACAGGAACCATGCAGGTCTCTGAGTGACTCACTAGCAGGAAGAGGAAGTACAAAGAGAGGGGAAAGTTTCCAGAACATTCCTTATGAGAAGGCCATGCCCACAGTGAGGCACCATGAAGCTAGAACCTGGTTGACAGGCTAGACAGCACCCCTAAAATTTGATTTGATATAAAATTACATAATTACCACTTTTAGCTACTTTATGATTAGGAGAAAAATTCAGAGGGTCTTCTGTCATCCACCAGGACTTTTCCTCCTTTTGCGTTTAAATGGCCTGTCTTTACTTCATGCATGATGGACTTGATATCATTCCACAGTTAATTGGATATTCTGTCTTTATTGTTCAGTACATCAAATCTATTCTTGAAATATTTTCAAATTTCAGTTGGAACGTAATCAAGGTAATAATTTGGCTCTTGTGGATTTGTTTTCCATTTTCTTCAACTTCAACAAGAACTTGCATTTGAGCAACTGATGGATTGTGGAAGTCACAATCTGCTGATATTGGACTCCTTCAGTGCTTCTTCCCACTGATTTAGTCAGTTTGATTTCTGTGTATTCATTCTGAAGAAGTTCATGTATCTGCCATTTGTGTGTTTGCGAAAAGGTATTTGCTATTAAATTTTTGGTCTTACAAAATTCTATCATTTCAAGTGCAGTTTTTATCTGTCAGGATGTATTTTTACACTACTATTTCCCTCTTTTTCTTTCCAATTTTTTTCATTTCAAACTCCAATAATAATCAAGGTACCTTTGTTGCTTGTTTGTTCAATTTCATATTGAAGGCATTGGTAAGTGCTTAAAGCACTTCATCACTAGCATTAGTGATTGGTGCATAAGTTTGTAACATTATTATGTTTATTGGATTTACTTGCTTTTGGATAAATATTCACCTATCATAATCAGCATTACATGTAAAGATCTTGAAATGTCCTTTTACACAATTAATGGTACACCATTCCTCTTGAATTTGTCATTCCTAGTGTAATAAACAATTTGATGGTCTAATAATTGCTACAAAACAGTGCATTTCAGTTTACTAATGCCTGAATTACCTATATGGGTTAGTACAATATAACTCCATATTACTTAATGGTCTATACTTAGACCATAAATTCCTCTAAAGACTCATGCAGCCATGCAATGAATGCAGGAAGATGGCAGACGAGTTGGTGCATAGTCTTGTGGATCTGGTTGAGTTGGAAGCATCTCAGTGCTGGCATGGGTTTCCATGTGGCTCCCCCAGCTCTAGGGCTCTGGTTTTGTCAGCATAGCTTCATGTGGCTTATCATGAATACAAAGCACAGAATGAGTGTGTCCCACTTTCGGAGAGGTAGAAAGGAGTTCTCAGAATCCTCAAGAGAAATCCCGGCCCACATAGAGATTTCATTAGCTATGACCTGATTGACAGGCTTAACTCCACCCCTTTTCAAGTTGACAGGAGATTATGTAACTGCCATACTATATGGGTTCTACTTCATTTGTTATGGCTTTCTATTTTCCTAGATTTTACTTTGTACATTTTAAGTTCTAAATCATAATAAACACGCGTATTCCTTGTCATTTGAATCACCCCAGCAGCACAAGAAGTCTCTGAAAGCTTGACTACATTAAGAAGACAGCTCTTTCCCAGTCTGAGTGTGTGTGTCTTCAAAACTTGATCTTCTGCAACTATCTCTGACAGGCATTTTCGTGCTCTTTATGGGATCTTCATTTCTGATAATATTCCATTCTATTCATTATGGATCCTGTGGCTAATTCCTCAGAAGTGGACAGGCAACCACACTCTTTCTTAGTAGCCCACCCTTAGTCTAGAAGTTCTACTGAAATCTATTCCCATGTGGTGACGCGTGAAATATCAGTGACACGGCTTTCAGTATCACAGCAACTATAGTCATGACTGTAAAAATCTGAGCGGCATGTGATGGTCTTAAAGATTTAGATTCAGAACCCATAAGAAGCAATTCTGCTTTATCCTACAAACAACCCCCCCAAAGTAAACAAACAAACAAATAAAAACCCACGGATCTCAAGTCAATGCTGACTCAGAGATTCCCTGTGGGTTTCCGAGACTGTCAATGCCTGTGGGAGTAGAAAGTCTAGCTTTTCTCCTGCAGACAGCTGTGGTTTTGAAATGTTTACTTACTATGTTGATTGCATCCCAATGCATAGCACTGTGCCACTAGAGTTCTGAATCCAACAGGTTCATCTATGTTAGAATGAACTAAATGAAAAGGTTTTTTTATAGATAAGCTAGTGAACTATAAGACACTTCACAGCATGAAACAGTAGCTCTGATTCATGTATGCACATCCTTTTAGCCTTTCAAATCATTTGTTTCATATCTTTATTAATATTATCACTTATCTAATAAGCTAGAATATATTGAATACTCCATGTAGCAAAGTAAAAGAATTTCTTTCTATTTTTCCCCAACTGGATCATGTCATTAAATCTGTTCAGTGAGACCTGAAAAGGAGCCTCTATATTTAATTCTCCACTATATTTTGATTTGTTTATGTTACTATAATTGAGACCTCATAGAATGGACACAGCCTTTTCAGAAATCTAAATCTGAGTAGTCTGTAACCTAGATGTCAATAAATAACCGCAGCTATTGCTAGGACAGATGACACACATTTTTCCAAGCATAACCATTGTCTTCCCTGGTGGTGTAGTAGTTATGCTTTGGACTTCAATCCTTATGATCAGCAGTTCGAGACCATCAGTAACCCCATGGTAGCCAGGCTGGGATTTCTAATCCCACAAACAGTTACTGTCTTAGAAACATGTAGCGAAACTGATGTGATGGCAGAGCATTTGTTTGCTTAAATCATTCTCTGGATATTTGCAATTCCGAATGGTAAAAGTCTTATAGTTGAAGCCCAAAGTCCTGTACAAAGAACTAAAACATATGCACCTTCTATCATATTGGATGCTGTCACCTACATTAGGAGAAAGTCTCAAAGAGAGTAGCTTAATCATTGGGGGAAAGAGGAAGACAGTATCTTTTTGAAATAGTCATTTAGTTACTGGCAGAGTTGTACCTTTCAGGATCTCAAAAATGTTACTCCCAAAGGCCAGGCTCAAGCATGTCACTTGAAAGTCACAAGTCGCCACCAGGCATGATAAGATAGATTCTCCGAATGTTACACTCTCAGGAGGAAAGGGCCAGAACAGAAAAAGAGTGAAGACAACAAGCATCTCATCTTCAGTGTTTAAAATTTTCAATAAAATCCTTCAGAAGTTATTTACAACACATATTTCCTAATATCTTTTTGATGGGAATTTTATCAGCTTTTCATTCTAAACTAAATTCCCAGAAAGTGAAGTCAGATGACCAGTATGTTCACTTGCTAACAGTCATCAAGCTCCTCCCCTGAGCTTGGGAAACAGCCAGTCTCTCTAGAAGGGTCTTGCATCCCTGAGGTTCCATTCCGTGGCAATCACGTCGGGATTGATGATGATAATGTTCACAAGGCAAGCAGCCAACCCCGGGCTGCCTCAAAGCGTAAGCAATGGTTCTGCGGGAATCTAGGAGGTTGCCAACATCTTCTACATTATTATTCTTTTTTAATTAATGCAGGCCTATTTAAAAACACATACACATTTTCAAAAGAACCATTTGAATTGGGTTAAGGCAGATATTATCTGAATAATACATCTGATTACTCATTGAATTTTTCAGAGTACTCTAATTTAGGATCATTAGCGATATTTTCTCCCATTTCCTCCCATTGTAAGTATAGCGATTATTTAAAAATTTTAATAGCAACTAGGAGAATACATGTGATATCATTTAAAATATGTTTTAATGTCCTAAGATGGTTTAGCACAGCACACCTCCCCCACCCCACCCCCCAAAAAAAAAGAAAAGAGGAAGGAGAAGGAAGAAAGAAAATGGCACATCCAATATTACAGAATAGCCAGACATTCATTTAGTAAAAGACAGTGGAAATCTATAGAATTGGTATATTGTAGACTGTTAATTGTAGTGCCAATATTCATTTTACTCTCCTTTCCTTAGCAGCCAAGGGAGAAAAGAAAATTATAAAAATAGTCTCATTAATGTCAATATATCTCCATCTTTCTTCCAGCTCTCTGTGACTACGGGGAAAAAGTTCTGGCTTATCATACAAGAAGAACTTATTTGCTGGAATTTAGCAGAGAAGTTCTCAAAATGGAACTGAAACATTTGTATGCATTTAATATGGTCTTAGCGCGCCAGGCCTCCAGTACTTGTAGATGGTATTGGTCTCCAAGGATAGAAGCCAAAGATGACAGCATATCAAGATAAATGTGAGCTCAGTCACAAATGGTGGAGCCTAAAGTAAGCACAAACCTGCGCCTGAGATATTACTTCAATCAGATAAAAAAGAATAGACAATGTCTCTTCTTGTTACTGTTTGTATCGGTTTATAAGAGACAAATGCACTTCTTAGTCATATCCTCTGTGACTTGGGGAATGGTCACTGAGATTTTTAATAATAATAGCTGCCCTCATACAAAAATTAAGATCTGTATGAATCAGTTTAATTAAAAATGTAATTAATAGTCTTTCACACATTGTGGGAAGCAAATAAAGGTTATATAGTCTAATTTAGGATTAGACTATAATATGCTAAAATGTAATCTGCTGGTTATCAAGAGGAGTTTCTAACATGGACTTTAGTTCATACTTGGTTCATACTAATAATTTTAGATAGAATAAACAAAAATACTTTGTTTGAAGCTAGCTTGTATGTCACAAGAGAATTGAGGCCTATTGCAATTTTACTTTTCCTCATTTTATGAAAACTTAAACCTGTATTTAGATTCAAGGTATCAGGAGACTGGAGTGTCTTTGAGGCTGCAGCCCTTATTTTTATTTAAAAATTTGAATCAATTACTTGAGTGTTCTTTTTACTGGTGGTATGTAACACATTTGACTATAGAGCTAACAGTCAAAAGATCAAGGGACTCCCTTCCTCGGGAACTGCTGTCCAGACCTCTTTAAAGGGTTAAAAACAGGTGGTTTCTTGGAGGACCAAGATACATCTGACCAAGGCCATGGTACTTTTAATTGCCTTTTATGAATGTGAAATTTGAATACTAGATAAAGGAAAACAAAGAAGAATTGATGTATTTGAATTACTGTGCTGGAAAAGAATATTGAAAATACCATGGACTGCTAAAAGAATCAACACACCTGTCCACAACCGGCTATACAATTTTGCAATTCAATCAGCAGAGAATGAGGGTTTTAAACTCTCCATATCCTTTTCAGCATCTGTAATGTTCTTTGGGTTAATATGAATGGCAACCATTCCGCTAGCTGTGGAGTTCCCAGCTTGGTGATACCTAGTGATTATCTTGACAGATAAAATTTTTGTTTGTCCTGACAATATTCAACATCACCAGAGGTCACAGAATAGTTGTTGAGTATTTAATTATGCACCCTGAAGACTATACATATAGAATATTTGTTTTTGTTTCAACATTAAAGTTTTAAATAAAAAATTCCCTAAAATAAAGATGAACTCTTGAACTTAAATTGAAAACCAAGATTCATTCTGCTGAAGGAGTTGTTTCATGACTACATCACTGACCAATGATAGCAAATATCTTTCTCATTCCAAGTGACCTAAATTTAGATAGTTTTCATTGCTTCCTAGGATACCTGCTCACAATCTTTCTATATTGAAAATTTTTCAGCTTCCGGGGTCATTGATCAGAAGAACTATTTAAAAATCTCTTTATAGCCAGGTATTGTAATTATTATAAGGCACAACTTATTAGGGAGAATAAGTCAGTGGAAGTGTTTTTAATGTGATATCTTTTTTGAAAATCAGATCTTCCATTTGTAGTGATCCCTCTAAGAACACAGCCGCCTTAAAGTGCTGAGATTCCAAAGTTTAAGATAAAGCTCATTAAAAGTCAATTCATTTATTGATTTGACCTCTACCAGTTTGCCACTTAAAAAGAACAAATTAACTCCAGGAAGATAGTCTAGGATTCAAAAGCAAATCATGTTTCTGTGGAGGATGGAATCTTCTTCAGACAGTCGGAGCAATCTTTTTTAAAATTGTATTTGATAACCAGGTGCAAAACTTTCTATATAGTATTTTGGTTAATTTTGAAAAGAAGGTTTTAAAACTGCATTAGTTTTTCAAAGTTCTATGCGTTTTATTATCTCCATAATCATTTAATTATGGGCTTCCTCTTTCAACATTTATGCTTCCTTTTTTTTGGAATCCCTTTCAGTTGTTTGGAGTGTATAATTTTTCTTGTGTCTTTTAAATGATATTCTATAAGTCAGAGACCTTACTGGAAACTCATGATGTAGCAAAATGAAAAGAAATTTATATAGATATTTCACAACATGAAAAATGGTTAGTCTCTGATAACAAGCTAGACTGTGGGACAATGACATGCTATAGGTCTGAAAGATAAGGGACAGGTCCCTGACCAGAACTCAGTGAGACCTGTTATCTTGGGATTGAGGTCACAATGGGAATATGACTTTAGAAGGGACAGCCCATCAACTTCTTGTTAGTTGAAAGGTAGGAAACAACAAATAACAATACTCAAATATTTCTTTCACCTGTCAGAACATCATTTTTTTAATCTTAAAATGTTCAGTTAGTTCTGTAGACAGATACTATTAGAAAAGGATGAAGAATGCATGGTGGAGTCCCAACAGAGAATATATAGCACAATGCAATTTTTTCCCCTTTAACAAGCACTGAGTTTTGCTGTTTAATACACAGTAGCTAAAGTGAATGGAAACATGCTGAAAGAAAAAAAATATTTAATAGAACAAAGAAAAAGCTGTTTTTTTTTATTTTAATGACATTGGGAACCCTAGTGCTGTCTTGAGTTATGCATTGAATTGCTTACCCAAAAGTCAGCAGTTCAAACCTACCAGAAAAGATGAGACTTCTGACATCTTCCATAAAGATGGCAGGTGTAGAAACCCTCAGGGAGAGTTTTACTCTATTTATTGTGTCACTCTGTGCAGAAATGAGTCAATGGCAGTGTGAGGTATTCAGTGCACCTGAAGAAAAAATATCTTCACCTATTTTAGGAAATAGATTATGATAAAGAATTATATATGTTGAATGGGTTAATTTCACATTGTACTGAATGTATTGGCAAAAAACAACATTTCAGCAATTGACAATCCAATTGAGATGCTTGAATTAATAGATGGAATGCTAGAAGGGCTCAATTGTGTATGACAAAAATAAATAAATATATAACAAATGATTAGTAGAAAACTACCTTGCCAAGTAGTGGGAAGAAAGATTCATATTTTTCTCCATTCCTAATAAAACAATTCATGAGGATGCAAAAAATGTATTACTATCAAGCATAAGAATATATTGTGAAAGATCATTCAAAAATACTTGCAGTGAATCATTGGAAGAAAAATAGCAGAAATTTGAGCCAGATTCATAATGTGGCTAATGTACAGTATTTTCTCAATTACTTATTTTACACAAACAACTGATACATAGTCTTAAAATTGCAAGATAAGATGATGCCTCCTTATTTTGTCTTCCTTTTCCCCCTGATTTATATTACCTAAGTATGAAACTCCAACCTGGTTTTCAGAGGAGACTGACTTTCAGGAAACTTACCAAAATACTTATTTATTATATCTGGAATTGTTCTGAAATAAATAGGAAAGCTATCTTCTCATTCTGTTTTGGGATGTGAGGACATGATTGAATCACTAGAATAGGATATGAGTCACCTTTTCATAAGACATTTTAACCAGAATCTGTCTGAGATTAATAACAACGATTCTTTTTCATGCAACTACATCTGCTATATTCTGATCTCATCATGGAGTGTAACAAAATTTGTATGTGTTTAGCTGATTAAAATTTGCTGTAAAGATTCAGGTAATATAAGCTGTACACATTGATTTATTAATTTATCTGCATGTGAAATGATGGCATTTGCTGTGTAAACCCGTAGGGGTTGGGAGCCAGGATTTCTCTCAGATCAACACAAATGCGAAGATATAACTACTAGATGAGAAAAGACACAAAGCCACAAGTTCATCAAGTTACATCCCCCAAAATGAACAAACTATTATTCTTTGCAGCCAATTTTCAATTTTAGGAAATTAAATTTGAAATCTATTTGAAAGCATCTTACCTTATCACATAGCAGTAAACAAAACTTGATGATGCTGAAAAAATATTACCAGTTAGTTTTTTTATATTTGTGTATCTTTATGTCAAATTATGGCCTTGCTAAATATGAAAGTTTTGTTTAAATATACTTGCTAATTTTTTTTAATTTACTATATTTGCTACAAAACTATAATTATATGATGGGAATGTAAAACTTTCATTAGAGATTTGAAACCTCATATTTATTTTATTAGTAAAGGAAAAGATGTTCATTCTCTCTTCTAGCTAGAGATAGAGATTAGACAAGTTGAAATTTTGTCAGCTAGACATATGATTAAGCACAATCTTCTGGTATTTTTTTTTATGAAGCGTTGCATCTAGTTAAAAGCAGTAAGTGTTAATTTAGGCTTTGATAGAGAATATTAGCATTATAACTCAGTTTTGAATTCAGAATAGTCTGGCTATGCTAATTCTACCATAAAATATCACTGATTAGTCCATAAATCAATATATAATGAGTAGTTGTCTGAAATGACCAAGCTGATTAAAGCTGCCAAATTTGTATGGTAAATATTCATTGTACTATAGCAATGCATTTTAATGTTATATGTTAAATTATTTCAGGACTAATAAAATGAAAACTCTGATAACATCTAAAAATATACGTTATGTTGTTTGATAAAACGTTACCTAGTTATATGCAATTTTTAAAATAGCAGTGAATTTTGAAATGTAACTTTCTAGTATGCCTACTTATTTGCAGATGATAAAAAGTATGATAAAATGTCAAATATATTATTGTGAAGGTTCTTACAATAAACCTTCATAGTCTTTAAAATAGATTGTGCACTTTTTCCACTCTTTAATTGGATTATTCATTTTATCTTTTCTTGGGGTCTTGCAATTTCTATAGGTTGTAGAATTTAAAAGTTGGCCTGTTGTGTCAGAGAAAGATTTTTTTCAGCAGGTTGGTTCTTCTAACCCTTGATGATGTACTTGCACACAGACACACAAAGTAAATTAAAATAGATGGTGTAATGAGAACGCAAGAGAATAGCAACAACATATAAACTGTGGCTTCTACTTAGTTAGTAGACTGACAGCTTATTCATTTTTTATTGCTATAAAATTGTTTCATGAAATACAAGTATGCAAAAAGTCATTTCTTATTTTCAATATCTGCTTCTCCTTGGCTGATGCTATGTTTGGGGTATTTTCTCCCTCTGTGTGGCATGTGTTTGGAATGGTCTTATAGCTCATGTTCACCATTGTTTCTGTGTCATTGAGTATTCCTGGACTATGGTATTTCCTGAATCACGGCAATGCTTGATAGTTGCAAGTCTTATTTACTTCACATACTGTTGATGTCTAGTCTGTATATTTTTAAAACGTTGGGCTTTGAATACTTTTGAGTGAGGCAGATATGTTTAGGTGAAATTTAAATTTCAATTTTGCCAGAGCTTTCCCTTGTGTTTATAATCTAAACATTATCATACTGTTTAGTTAGTTCTGTTATTCTATATTTAATCTTCACAGCACTCGTAGGAGGGGTATTTCAGTCTTTCAAACCATTATTCAAACTATTTGTCAAATAGATTCAATGCCAGAGACAGAATCTCACTTCTCTTACCAGCAAACTCACAAGGAATTCAAGTGAGGGAAAACGTAATGCCATGTACCCATATGATCCTGGCATCTGAAGAACATGAAAGGGATATGAAGCAATTGGTTGTTTCGAACTACTGACTTTGAATTAGCAGTCCAACCCTCAGGTACCCACTACATCACCAGGCTCCATGTTTTCCAAAGTCTTATTTTTTAAAGATACTAGTGTTAACAGGTTTATGCCCCAATTTCCCATTTTTTCATCTTTGTAATCCTTACCAATATTTATTATACAGTATCAGTAGCTAGAGGATTCCAAGAATTGCTGTGGTTAAAAGAATTGCCTATTAATTTGTCAGCAGTTCAAATCTACTAGCCACTCCCTGAGATAAAGTAGGAGTTTCTATCTGTGAAGACATCAAGCGTTTGAAAACCTATCAAACATTTCTGCCCTGCACTACACAGTCGCAGTGAGTTAGAATCCACTTGACAGCAGTGAGTTTGTTTGGGGTTTATTATTAACTAACAGCTATTAGTATAACTGGATGAGACATAGAGGAGACACATGGATCTTAATAATAAAGTTAGCATGAAACCAGAGTTTTTGAATGCCTAACACAGAAGTTACATACGCATCACAAGAACCTGTCAGCTTCTGATACTGGAGATGCTTTACTTATACTCTATACCTGACTAATGACTGCTATCTATAGTTGGAGCAGGCTTAGAATAAACTTTTTTAAAAATAATTTTATTGTGGGCTCTTACAGCACTAATAACATTCAATGCATCATTTGTATAAAGCATATTTGTACACATGTTCCTATATTCACTTTCAAATATTTTCTACTTGAGCCCTTGGTATAAACTCCTCTTTCCTCCTCCCTTTTTTTATGAATCATTTTATTGGGGACTCATACACCTCTCCTCATGATCCATACATACATCAGTTGTATAAGACCACATTTGCACACTTGTTGTCATAATTACTCTCAAAACATCCTCCCTCAACTTAGACCCCCAGTACCAGCTCCCCATATTTCCCTCCCCACCACATAAACCCTTAATTATTTATAAATTGTCATCATTTTTTCATATTGCACACTGTCCATTGTGTTCCTTCACTTACTTCCCTATTGTCCATGCCCAAGATAGGTTATATGTAGATTCCTGAAATTGGTTCCCCCTTTCTATTCCACAATCCCTCCACCATCCCAGTATCATCACTTCCCCACCACTAGTCCTAAATTTCCCATGTTTCTGACTCCAGTGTACATCCCCTGTTCTAGCTGGATTTCTCTGGTAGAATTGGAATCATGTTAGTGGGAGCGAGGAAGCATTTGAGAACTAGAGGAGAGTTGCATATTTCATTGTTACTAAATTGCACTCTAACTTGCAAATCTCCTGGCAACCCCTCTGTAAGAGGATGTCGCTTCACCTACTGATGGGCTTTGAGTCTCCAATCTGTACTGCCCCCCATTTATAATGATATAATTTTAGTTCTTTGATGCCTGGCACTGGATCCCTTCAACACCTCATGGTCACACAGGTTGGTGTGCTTCTTCCAGGTGACCTTTGTTTCATCTGAGCTGGATGGCTATTGAAAATGAAGAAGAGCCATCAAAATCATTTTCCATCTTCCATTTACTATGGATACTTCCTTTAAAAACTCTTCTTTAGCTCGTGTGTTATTTAGAAAAGTGATGTAGAATCTCCAAATAGTTGATGACTTTTAGCTCCTTCTGTTATTAGTACCTAGTTTAATTGCATTATGCCCTACAGCATTCTTCTTGGTGATTTTTATTCTTGTAAAATTTAAACTCCATTATAGGACACAGGATATAGTGTATCTTGGTGAATGTCACAGGTGGTACTGAGAAGAATGTACAACTTCATGTTATGTGTTGATATGGCAATGTGTTTGACAGAGATCAATGGGAGATCACAATGGGAGATCAAGGTGTTTGATAGAGCTATTTGATTCAGCTATATCTTTGCCGATTTTCCTCCTTCTGGACCTGTCATTTATTTATAATAGAGTGTGGATATCACCAAATATACTAATTATGTATCTATTTATCTTTAAGTACTTTCAATTTTGCCTCACATATTTTGTTTTTAGATGCATAGACATTCAGGGTTATGTCTGCTTGGAGAATTGATATTTATGTCAAAATGTAATATCTCTCTTTACCTTGTACTTTGAAGTTTGGTTCATGTGAAATTAGTATAACTACTTCAGTTGTCTTTTTACAGCTGCTGACATGATATATATTTCATTATCTCTCCTTTCATCTATAATTCTCATTATGTTTAAACTGGATCTATTTATATCTGTTTTATGTTTTTTATCCACCCTGGTAATTTCATTCTTTAATTAGTCACTCTTTTCTATTGATTGACCTATTTGATAAAAAGAAATTGAGAATCTTTACCTTGTAACACCCTATAAAATTCTATTGATGTTTATATGAGGATAGGTGTGAAAGAGGTGAATTAATTGAGTGCTTACTAATTAATACATGTTGCTGTTGTTAGCTGTCAAGTCTGCTCCAACTAGTGGGATCAGTTCAGTTTTTTTCCCTTTTTCTGTTTATTTTCTCCCACATGTCACTGCTGAACCCCAGACCCCTTCCCTTAGCCTAGGGCATTTATGTCTTCTCTCCACCCATCTGAGAGGACTCCACCCACTACAGCATAACCTGAAGCCCATCCACCTTCCTCCATGGGAAACCCTGCCTTCCTGCCCACCCTCTGGAGTGCCTATGTCTCACACACCTTCCTCCAGAGGAAATCCCACTGACTATCTGCCATCTGCATCACCTAGCATGGAAGTGGGGAAACCCTGCCCACCTTATTCTGGGGGGAGACCTGCCTATATGGCTGGAGGAGCTCCTACCCATCCTCTATATTCCCAGGTAACTGAGGGAACTACTTCCTGCCAATGATAGTGCCTCACACAGACTAAGGCAGCTCATCCATCACTCCCCAGTGCTCCAAGCTGCTACAGAAACCTCTTCTTCCCCAACTTCACGGTGATCTAGCTGACTAGGGTAATTTTGCACAGCATTTCTGATGCTATACACCAAAGGGGACACATGCAACTGCCTTCTGTGGCACTCCTGTTGCAGCAGGAGACTCTACACACCCTCTGAAGTTCCCTAAGGAGCTGTGAGCCACAGTTTCCTGTAAGATAGCCCAGTGCAGCACAATCCTCACAGGTCCACAACTATCCAACCAGTATCCCCTGACAAGACTATCCAACTTGCCTTGCAAATAGCAGAATATGGGCTGACTATGAAAGAGTGAAACCACAGGATGATAAAGTGGTAAGCCAACCCCAGAGTGCTATTAGTGGCAGGCAGTTCAAAGAAGCATTTCTACAAGTCTTTTAGCGAGACCCCAATGTTCTTTGACTCTCTGGAAAATGGCACTGGGCACCTCTCAAAAACACAGTGCAAACAGAAATCAGCCCCAATGACCTCAAAGAAAAACCAAGAGAAATAAAAGACAATGGCAGAAAATATCCTGAACCTACCAATTAAAAGCAGACACTGATCTACCACAGAAAGACATTATCGGTATACTGCTTAAAGTCACAGGATATGAGGGAAAGAATTCAGAAAAAGAATGAAATGATAGAGGAGATAAAGATCATACAGGAGAGGGTACTACAAGAGTTGAGTGAGATAGCCAAAAACAGGAGCAGATTCACAACTACGCTAACTGACTGAAGGGAAGAGATAATCAAACCAGTGATTAGAGGACAGCCAATCAGACTTTAAGAGACCTGGACAAAAGTCTAATAAGATCATCAGAGAAATTGAAGAAAAACTAAGAGCTATGTCTGATGCTATGAAGAGAAACAACATAAGGATACTTGGATTACTGGAAGAAGACGCAAGAAGTCAACTGCAAAAATAGTGAGAAAATTCTTGGAGATAAACGTCCCTAGCTAAATGAATGAAAACCAGGTAACCATTCAGGAGGCTGAAAGAAGACCAGCTAGACTGAATCCCAAGAAGAGATCACCAAGACACATAAAATTTAAACTATCCAAATTTGAGGGGGGAAAAGGAGAATGTCATGAAAGCGATTAGGGAAAAAGCAAGCAATCACATATATCGTTTTTAAAATAAGAGTGCTCAGACACGTGTGCAGATAGTATGAAGAACAAGAGGAAATTGCAGGAAAATAATGCAAACCCAAGAATACCCTATTCAGTTAAATTATCTATCAAAATATATGGAGAAATAAGAGTCTACCCAGACAAGAAAACTCTCAAAGAATGCATTAAATGAAAACTAACCCATAACATATCTTGCAGACCCAATGTGGGCAGAAGGAAAGCACTCACCAAGCATATAAGAGATTGCCACATAGAACAACTCCAACCAGAAGGGAGCAAAGAAAAAGTCCACAAGATAACATTGGCTTAAGGATGGAAAGAAGTCAAGAAGAAACACATACACACATACAAACACACACACAGCATATTTATATTAAAAAGAGAGGTTGTAAGATGATCCAAAAGATGACATTCCAGAGTCCACAGGTGGATGCAATAACCCTGAATATCAATGGACTAAACTCAGGCATACGGGAGACACATCTCATGACTACAGACAAAAATAGGCTGAATATTAAAGGCTGGAGAAAAATATACCAAGCAAACAGCAATTCAAAAAAAAGCAGTGGCTGCAATCCTAATCTCAGGTAAAATAAACCTCATAGTGCAAATAATAAAAAGAGATAGGGAGGGACACTATATAATTTTTGTGGCAGAAACATGCTTCTGTCAATATCAGTATTAGGAGCGTAGAGGTGGGGTTTAGTATGTCAATCTGGAAATAGCCGATGAGACCGCTGTGGGGCCATGGCTCTCTCTGAGAATTGTGGGTAATCTCATGATACTTTCTCCGTGGAAGTGAAAGACTCAGTCAACTCAGTCTCTTATAGGTACTCTACTGATAAGGCACAAGATTGATTCCCTGTGAGCCATCCCGAGGAGAAGCCACATGGGTTTAAAATGTGGAACCAGACCTCTGGAGCCAGAAAAAGCCATGCAGAGACTCCTTCCAGTGTTGAGATGCTCGAGAAACCACAGAGAGACCCCTACCAGTGCTGAGATGCTTCTAACAACACTGGATACACAACTGGCCTGTGATTGTCCTGGAGAAATTGAATGTGCTTTGTGAGTCTGAAGAGGACTTATGGATTGGTATCAGACATATGCACTTGGAATGGACTAGGTTGGGATGTTTTCTCAATGTTCCATTCCTCCTGTATATAAACCTATCCCTTATATGCATGTGCATATCTATGAATTTGTTTCTCTAGTCTACCCAACTAGTCTAGACTAACACAATGCTCAAGGGAACTGTAGACACAGAAAAACTGAGAATTTTAAACAACTATTCCCTAAACAAGAGACGCTCTTAAGACATCAATCAAATGCTCTAAAAATGGAAAAAGAAATCACAGACTTAACAGTTATAGTAGGTGACTTCAAAACAACTTTCTCTGAGAAAGATAGATCACAGGGAAAGAAAACCAACAAGGCAGCTAGAGAAGTAAACACTACAAATACACAATTGGACCTGTTAGACATTTATAGGGTTCTTCATGCAAATATAAGAAAAATACACATCTTTAATGTCCACATGGCACATATTTACAGGTAGACCACATGCTGGGGCATAAGTTGAATGTGCATAAATTTAAGCACATTGATATCATGCAGACCTCTCTCCCTGATCATTGTGCCATAAGACTGGAAAATCAACAAAAGAAGATGAAAAAAATAAAGGCAAGCAATTGAAGAATGGATAACCCTCTATTGCAAAAAGAGCGTGTACTAGCACAGATCATAGATGAAATTAGGAAATTCCTAGAGACCAATGAGAATGAGTACATGACATACCAAAACTTATGGGACACAACAATGACACTTATCAGCGGAAGTTTCATAGTAATACATGCACAACTGAAAAAGGAAGAGAGGCTCATGATTGATGTGCTGGAACAAATTTCACATCAACTAGAGCAGATTCAGCAGGACAATCTTACTAGTAGCAAAAGAAATGAAATAAAAATCAGGCCTGAGATTCATGAGAGGGAAAGGAACAAAATTGTGGGGAAAAAATAATGCTGCTAGAAGTTGCTTCTTTGAAAGGATAAACAAAACTGAGAGACTACAGCCAAAGCCAAACCTAACCATAAAAAGTAAGGAACAAATTGCAAGGATGAGGTATGAAACAGGGGGCAATATAACGGGCCCTAATGAAATGAAAAGGATAATTACACAGTACTATTAAGGACTATACGCCAATAAATTCAACAATGTGGAAGATATGGAAAAATTATTGTAAAAGCAATCCTGCCCTATGAATGTCAAGAATATCAGCAATCTTATACCAGTAGAAGAAAAGAGATGCAATATCAGAAACAGAGAATTTCTCCTCTGCCCTATAGGTCTGAATCGACCCCAGAGAAGTTAACTAGGTTTTTAAAAAAGAAATTTTTCCTTTTCCAGGGTGTCATGTAAATGAAGTCTCGTGTCATAGTAATATTAGAGATTTTATTTTGTATAATAAAATATAGGGTAAATAGTATTGAGGGAATGGTGATAAATCATAGGGATGTATCTAGTTGTGGCATGTCATTGAGGGGTTAAAGCACCCAGTCTTTAACTTAAAAGGTTAATGCTCATTTAGCTTCTCAATGATTAAATTATTGATGCTGATCAATTTTCAAAGTATTTGAGGGGAACTATTTCTAGAACAATAGGCATAAATCTGTGGTTTGAGTCGCAGATTTCTGAGCACTGCCCATAGAATAGGCCAGGTCGGGTGGATGTTAAGGTTGCTTGATTTAGTCGCCCTGGAATTGCGTCAGTTTTTAAGCCCAGGGATGGGACAGCTCATGAGTGAAGCACGTCTTCCGAGGAGATTAGCATTCGAATAGGAAGTTCTATAGGAAGAACCACTCGGTTATCAACTTCTAATAGTCGTAGTTCTCCGGGCTTAAGTTCATTAGATGGAATTATATAAGAGTCGAAAGCAAGGTCCTCGTAATCGGTGTACTCGTAACTTCAGTACCATTGGTGACCCATAGTTTTAACTGTAAGGGCAGCATTATTAATTTCATCCATTATATATAGAATGCGAAGGGATGGAAGAGCAATTATAACTAGAATAACTGCAGGTAAGATAGTTCAAATGGTTTCAACTGCTTGAGCATCTATAGTACTAGTGTGAGTGAGCTTAGTAGTAAGTATAAGGGAAATGATATATAGGACTAATGAGCTAATTAAAAATACAATTATTAGAGTATGATCATGAAAGTTTAATAATTCTTCTATAATCGGGGAGGAGGCGTCTTGGAATCCTAGTTGAAAAGGATATGCCATAGAGACATATAGGGGTTTCACCTATAATTTAGTCTTGACAAGGCTATGTAATGTTTTACTAATATCTCATTAAGAAAGTCGTAATGGATACGGTACTGGCTTGAAACCAGTTTTAGGGGGTTCGATTCCTTCCTTTCTTGTTAGGCTTTAATGTAAGCAGGCTCTTCGAATGTATGGTACGGAGGAGGGCAGCCGTTAATTCATTCATTGTGTGGGTTAATTCAACTAGAGATACTTCACGTTTTGAGGCAAATGCTTCTCAAACTATAAAGATTATGATAATTACTGCAGTAAGTGAAATGAATGATCCTACTGAAGAGACAGCGTTTCAGGTTGTATAGGCGTTAGGGTAGTCTGAATATCGGCGTGGTATTCCTGATAGACCTAAGAAGTGTTGTGGGAAGAATGTGAAATTAACCCCTATGAATATAATTGCGAAATGAATTTTGGCTCAAGTATCACTAAGTGTGTAGCCTGTAAATAGGGGGAATCAGTGGATAAACCCCGCGATAATAGCGAATACTGCGCCTATAGATAGTACATAGTGGAAGTGAGCTACTACATAGTATGTGTCGTGTAGTACAATGTCAAGAGATGAATTAGCTAAAACAATGCCTGTTAAGCCACCCACTGTGAATAGAAAGATAAAGCCAAGAGC
>PVJH01025386.1:0-31566 GCA_004026705.1 Nesogale talazaci
CTGGGAGGGGACGCAGATCCAGATCCTGAGGACCAGGAAAAGCGGCTGCCCCTGAAGGGAACCAGAACCAGCTCCTGCAAGGAGCCCTCTTGAGTGTGCAAAAATAGACTCAAAAATCAAACCTCTGCCCTCTGGGGTACTCAGATCCATAGAGCCCCCAGAGGAGAAAGGAGAGCTGCCTGGGGTTTCCCCAGATGGTAAATTTTTATAGGAGTGGCTGGATGTGTGGGACTGGGGACCTGAGGTTAGTACCCTAATCATGTGTGTGTGTGTGTGTGTGCAGAGACAGAAGCAAAATCATCTGTGTGAGTACCAGGTGCCAGAGATGACTGCTTCCTGAGGGGTGGCTGGTATATACGGGGGTGGAGGGGCTGTCTCTGCTGTCCCCTCCCCTTGCCCAGGTGGCCATGTGACAGAGAAAGGAGTCCGGATGCATCAGCCCTTCCCGGGCCTCTGGGCTGCTCTTCAGGCTCAGAGCTGGAGGGAGTTAGAGGCTTGAAAAGCAGCCAGACTCAGAGAGGGGACAATTCCAGATCCGGAACCAGGAGCATGATCTGTGGGTAGAGTTTTCATCCCCATTGGGGCCGACTTTCCTCAAAGGAGAAGCAGAGAGACGGGAGGGAGGACTTACTCCATCACAGTGCAGATGGGAGGGGTGGCAGGGGCCACTTGGTGAGTGGGCGGGCACTGGGCAGGTGTTTGTGGAGGAATGTGCGTCTGAGAATTTCTTCTGAGACAGATCCGATTGTTCGTGGGTGGTTCAGGTACTTTCAATATGCTTTGCCAACATCATCATTCAAATGTAAAGTTTCTCCCTCAAGTCTTCCGTAGTTCATGTCCAACTTTCACAGGCATATGAGGCTGTGGAGCGCGCCACAGCTTGGATCAGGAGTGTCTTAGTTCTCAAAGTAATACCCTTGATTTCTAGCACTTCAAAGAGGTCTTGTGCTGCAGATTTGCCCAATACAGGGTGTCTTTTAATCTCTTTTTAAAAGGAACAATCTTTTTATTGGGGGCTCTTACAGCTCTTATAACAACCCATTCATAAATTGTATCAATTACATTTGTACACAAGTTGCATCACCACTTTCTACACATCTACTTTAGCTCCTCTGTCCCCTCCCCACCCCCGCAGCCCTGCCTTCCCTCCCCCTTAACTCCATGGGTCTAAGACAGAATGGGAACCACAGCTCTAGCCCACGCTTTGTAGCTGAGACCAAACCAGAGGAGGTGGCGGAATCTCAGGCCTAAAACCCGGCTGGAAAAGCAAGTGGAGGTGGAAACACTGAAGAGTGAGGGATGAAAGAAGAGAGGGACTTTGGGGACACAAGAAGCCCATGCACACCACTGTTGTAACCTTCCAAGAAAACACAGTCCCAAGTACACCCACATTTCTTGCACAGCTCATGGAAGAAGGAGGCTGTCTTCACCTCTTTCACCCTGATCCAGCTCGGCACCAGTACCTGGGGTGGGGTCTCAGGGAAGAATGGGAGACATAGCAGCCAGAGTTGGCCAGAGGACAGACACTTCCTGCGTCCTGGCTAAGTGGTTAGCACCCCGCTCCTGGAGATCCGCTGATGGCATCCTGAGCATCTTTCCCGCAACCACTTATGCAGCTAGTGAGGCCAGCCACGACACACCCTGAGGGACACACAAGGAAGCCTGCTCCCCAACTCCCACCCCCCACCCCCAGCTCAGAATCCCTTTCCCACCCACTCCAACAGTCTACTTCTCCCTCCAGTGGTCAGAGCAGGTATTACAGTTTCCTTGGCCCTGCACAGTCTGGTTGGGGAAATGGAAACCTATCCCTTCTCCGGCACCGCCACTTCCTGGCCTGCTTTGGGACAGGCTGATACACACCCTAAACAGCTCAGACTGGCAGTTGTGGTCGGTTCTGACTCACAGGTACCCTTTGTACATCAGAACGAAACACGGCCCGCCCGGTGTCAGTCTATCTTTCTAAGTCAAAGGGTACCCCGAAAGCATTGAATTCGGAGCTGTGGCGCTTCACCTGTCTCTCCGAGAGTCAGTTGATCACCCAACATTAGGGATCGTCTGCGCCCACCTGCAGGCTGAGCCTCTCTTACCTGACCTCCTGACTTGAAAGACCCCAGCATCAGGGTTGGCCTCAGCTGTAGACAGTCCTGGGGACTCTTCCAGGGGCAGCGACTAGACTCCTGTTACCAGCCGTTATTTGCAATTGCCAACCAGCCATGCATATGCTGATTGGGCAGGATGTTTAACTGAGCGGTGGGTGTCAGAAAACCCTTGATACCCCAGCGTTTCCTGGGTGTTGGCCTCACCTTCCTCTGCCATCAGGGCTTCTCTGATGCTACCAGGATTTCGGGTCATTTAGCCTTACCCTCCACTTCCTGCGTTAGGTTGCAGGCAGCTCTGTGTGAAGCGCTATGCCGAGCTCACTGCCATCTGTGTGAGAGAGTAGTTGGGTAGGAGTTCACGCCTCCCTGTCAGAAGCCAAATACTCTGGACCTCTGTTCTGGTCAGCAGACTGGTCATGCCCAGCCCTGAGTCTGGACACATCAGTAGCCCCAGATTCCTGACTCCCTGGCCATCTGAGGAAGACCTGCTAACCCAGCGTAATATCCAGCCCAAAGTACAATCTTATCAGGACTCACAAGCCCCAGAACTTTGCATGTTTTGCGCGTTGATGCTCACAGGAACACATACACACACACGCTCAGAACAGGCAATGCTGATACCGCACTTGAGAAGACAGGGTGTATGCAGGACCTTTCGAGAGAATACCTTCAAACCAGCTCTACAAAAGGGCCTGGTGGCACAGGGGTTAAGTGATCGACAGCTGAACTTCCTGTTAGCACTGTGAACTCATTGGAGGGTTGGGATGGGGGAGTTCCCCTGCCAAGCAGCCATCTTTTGAGAAGGAATTTAAATCCCCAACCCCACTCCCTGCCCGCATCCAGTTCTCTCTTCCTGCTGCACATAACTAGCCCCTGGCTGTGCATAAGTGAGAATTTGGCCTGGTAGGGGACAATGAAGACAAGTCCAGCTCCTGGCTGCAGACTCTGAGTTCCTCAGAGACCTGTCAAGGACTCCCAGCCCTTCCTCCCTGACCCCTCCTCTGACAGTGAGGAAGCTAGAGAAACTGCCCTTCCCCATCTCGCCTTCAGAGGGCGCATCTCTCCAGCAGAGCAGAGCAGGTGGCCGTGGGCCGGAGAAGCCACAAGGGAGATTTAGGCTGAGGGGTTCTTACAAGAGCTCTGAGAGGCTTCTGTTGGTGGTATGGTACACGGGGCCCTGGTGGCACAGTGGGTTATGCATTGAGCTTCTCACTCCAAGCTCAGCAGTTCACATTTATCAGTCGCTTCAAGGGAGAAAGATGAGGCCGTTGGCTCCCCGAAGGATTTAAAGTCTTGGGAATCCAATCTGTTCTGCCCTGGGGGCTAGCTATGAGTCAGGATTGGCTTAGTAATATTTTTCTTAAACAGATGATGAGAGGCCCAGGTTCTCCTGTAGCTCCCAGGAACAAGGCCTTAGAATACAGTCAGAATCCAGCAAACACCCCATTTCTCTGAGACCGGGTCAGCTGTACTCACAGATTCTAGTCCCCTTCCTTTGCCCTAGGCAGTCTCGTGGGTTGTGACCCCTTTCCTTCTCTAAGGCACCAGCACGGCCTTTGCCTCCACAGGAGATGGCAGTGGGCACCCAGGGATCCTGTCTGTGTTAGTCCAGGTAGACTAGAGAGACAAATGCATACACACACATATGGATATAAGGAAAAGGTTTATATACAAGAGGAATTGGACATTGAGAAAGCATCCCAGCCCAGTCCAGTTCAAAGTCATAAGTCCAATATTAGCCCATATGCCTGGTATTAGTCTATACTGTCTCCTTCCGACTCACGAAGTCACAGACCAGTGGGTATAGAGTCCCAGCGCCAGCAGAGGTCCCCTCATGGCTACTCGCTTCCAGGGCTCAGGGTCCATCAACAGCATCCAGTGGTGGTAGAAGCAACTCAGCGCTGGCAGGGATGTCCACGTGGCTTCTCCAGCTTCAGAGGTCTGTTTCCATCAGGGCAAGGCCGTGTGGCTTCTCCTCTGGGCTCCTGCAGCTCCTTGGATGCTGCCATCTTGTTTTATCCATAGTTCGTTGTCTCTGAGACTAACTACCAACAACTGGGGAGATAGCTTCTCATCTCCATGAGGGAAATATCGCAAGATTTCCCAGAAGTCCCAGGGGAAAGCTATGCCCACATGGAGGCTTTATTGGCTACTCAATGGCTATCTCCAGATGAACAGGCCAGACTCCACCCCTACATCTCAATCATGAAATTAACATAAGCACATGACTGCCACACTGTCCCACTTGATAAGGACAAGAATCCAGGCATTGCACCTTCCTGAGTGCCTAGAAATGCCCTTTCTTGCTGTTAGAGCCCTGGTCCCAATGCTAGTCAGACTTGCTCTTCTCCACTGTCCAGCCGTCTCCGTCCCTGTTTCCTAAGGGCACACGTTTCCCAGGGTGAACTGCCTCTCTCCCCCCATTGTGTCAGGGACTGTGGTTGAGAGGCTGTCTCTTTGGGGAGCGGGTCCATCCGGCTCTCTGTGGGGAACTTGGTTCCCGAGTGATGTGTCCTCAGGTGTTAAACCAGGTGGGCAGTGTCTGTCCTGTGCCTGCTCACTAACAGCCTGGCTGAGCTGTTCCCGGGCTCTATTCCTGCAGAGGCTCTGTCTGCTGTTCGGGTTCCTGGGCTGGGACGAGGCTGGGCGTGCCAGCCTGGGTGCCGTCTTGTGTCAGCTGACGGAGATGGTCTCTGTGTGTGGAAAGCGCTCCAATGGAGATAAGTATGTGAGTGTGTTGCTGTGCCAGTCTTGCTTTTCAATGCATTGCTCCCAGGACCAGCCGCTTTCAGGCACACACGTAAGAACTCCTCGACCTTGGTGATCATCCAAGAGCTGTGTACTCACAGTGTCTCCTTTCTACAGCCGAAACAACGACGATAAGGGGAGGTGTGTGGCTTGTCTGCACCAGGAGGGAACTGGGTGTATATCTGCATGCTCCATTTCAGAATCTGTCCCAGGAACACGAAGCCATGCTACCGGCTCAGTTCCGATAGGCTCTTCTCATGACACCAAAAATAATCAAGATGAGGGGAAATGGCTATTGAGGCTTGGTGGAAAAATGAAAGCCATATTAAGGATCATACAGAGCCTCAGTTTGCATCCTGTGGCCGCAATCTCTTTGGGGGTCAAATGACCCTTTCCCAGAGGTCGCCCAATTCATAATCGTAACAAAATGACAGTTATGAAGTAGTAATGAAGATCATTTTAGGATGGGGGGGGGTGTCACCACAGCATGAGGAACTGTATGAAAGGGCCATGACATTAGGAAGGTTGAGAACCACTGATACAGGGCAATGTACGGAACACATGTGCGCGCACACGCACTACAAAGACTAGGATAATTCCTTCACTCTATCAGCCTTTACCTGGAGAGGCTGACCCGACAGTGTACCTCTTTCTGGGTGGGAGCAGGTGAAGGTGGTTCAGCTCAGCCTCTACCTTGGAGGAAGGACCTTGACATGATTCCTACAAACCTCACCCAGTGGCAGCATCGTAAGGCTCAGTTCCCACCCTCTGGAGTGCATGTGATTCAGCATGGCCAGTGTCTTGTCCTGTGGGGCCAATTAACATGCAGTGTTGCTCAGGGCCTTTGCATCCATTTCAACTCACGGCAACCCCCTGTGTCGGCGTACAACCACCCCCAATACTTTCCTGGGCTTTCATGTTGGCAGCACTCCACCATAAAGTCTTTCTTCCCGGGAGCTTCTGGACAGGTCCCAACGATGAACTTTTGGGTCCGCCAGATAACCATCACTGTACTTGAACAATATATGGCTTAGAAGCTCCAAGCTGTCTTCATTCAAGCAAGAAGACAAGAGACCGCCCTATCACCCCACAAGGGACAGAAAGACCTTCTTGTCGGAGCTGAAGATGGAGGGAGATCTGGAGGTCAAGGGTCTCACGGCCATCTACTCAGAAGGCCTTGTTCTGAGCTTTGTGCCCTTGACCCTTCATGATCTGACCTTGGCTGAAACCACCCTTACCTTAGAAATCAATCTTCTCTGAAGGTCTGCCATTCTTCAGAGGAGGAAGTTGGATCAGGTTTTCCAGATGTAGGTCCGGGCCTCTCTGTAGGTGCTGCCCAGAAACCCAGGGTGGATTCTATTAATAGCTCTGATCCTGTCACCTACTGCTTCTGATAAACGTGTCAATGGTTCTGATCGGAAAGCCACACAAATCCACCGTTCTTATAGTTATGATGCCTCCCTTCTTACAGGTCTGAGAACTGCATCAGCTATTGCCTTCCTGTCACCTACACGCCCTTCAGTCACCACAGGGGAGATTCATGGCAATCGCACTCCTACAGCTTCCCAGGGACTTCCCCATCACCATCTGGCCACATGGTGAGTTTCTTCCAGAATCCCAGCCTAAGAGCCTGTTTCCCAGGATGGGTTCTGGCTGGGGTCCCTAGGAGTAGAGAGTGTGATGAAATTCATCAGCGAGTACTTTATTACAGCAAAGGATGAGGGGAATATGATTGGGTGAGGAGAGTAGGAAGTTCCAGAAGGCTGCCACATCTGGTAACAGGACCAATCTGATCCACAGGGTTCACGGCGACAGGACTCTCACCACCATCTTCGCTCTGCCATGAGAGAAGGTGTTATAACCTCTAAGGAAAGGTGGTTCCATTTGGCCCAGGGGGATTCTGGGAAGGGGCAGCCTTAGTAGTTCACACTCAGAGAGAAAAAAAATGGGTGGGTAAGCTTTCTCAGAAAAGGGCACTTGGGGCTGAGCTCCGGTGGCGTAGTGGTTGTGCGTGGGACTGCAGCCCACTGGGACGGAGGTTCAATTCCAGCAGTGGGGCTGGGCCTCCTACTCCCACCACCGGAGAGCAGTGATGCCAAAAAAAAAATAATAAAAAAAAATTAAAAATAAAGAAAAGGGCACTTGGCAGGGCCCCTAGACCAGTGAACTCTTATTGGTCATGTTTTGCACAGGAAACACTTCCTTGAAGTTCTTCTCAAACTCAGCCTCCAGCCTCAGTCCCATTTGTCCAAAGTCCTTGTACTGGAAGAAAGAGAGCAGAAGTAAGAACCATCCTGAAGATCCTGAGAGTAACATTAGTAATAAGGCCAAACCAACACCCAAATCAAAACAAAACAAACTAACAAGGAAAAACACTTGTAAAACTCGAAAAGTAACTTCTCCTTTCTGAGACCATAAGTATTTCTTATTAACTGAATTGCATTTGGAGTTGACCATTTACTTATTTCAGAGAGCTGGTTCCAGCTGTATCTGTAGATTCCTCCTCCCCCCACACAATCGGCAGAGAAGCCATCTACATTGTCACGACAGGGTAGTCCAGCACTACCTGTGGTAAAGTCATGCCCTCCTCCTCCTGTTCCCACAGTCACCTCCATTGCTCAGATGTGCCTGTGAACTATCTGGACCAGTACCGAGAACTGTATGTCTATCAGCATCAGGCTTTGGGAGAAGTTTGATTCGGTGTATTTGGGGGAAAGGAGATGCCTTATAGGATTTGAACACTGATTCTTAGCATCATAGGCGGGGGAGCAGGGCATTCTCCACTACCTTCTGGACTCCTCACTCAGCCATTTTGGCTATACATAAGGTACGAGAGAAGCTATGCAGTCTCCCAGGTCCCAGGCCGAGGCAGCAGAGGGGCTCAGCAGAAAGACAAGGAGGCAGAAGCAGGGAAAGCCACCCACCTTGAAGGATGTTCTGTGGTTCTGAAAGATGAGGCGCATGTCCTTCACAAACTCCTCCACTCGGTGGTAACCCTTCTGATTCAGCCTCTTCTTGATTTTGTTCAACCACATGGGTTCCTTTAGGAGCTGAGAATTCTCTCCATTCTGCGGGAAAGCAGGCCAAAGGAAGTGCCATTAGCATCGTTCAACGTCTGCTCTCTGTGGATTCCCACCAAATCCAGTTCAAATACAATGCCATGAAAACTAGCCACACATGTGCCCGTCCCGCTGCCCCACCTCCCCTCCCTACACCCCCCAGGATTTGCTCAGACATCACACGGCCGACAGTTTCAGGCGCACAGAACAGCAGGGCACACTGCAGTCATCATGGCTTGCTGTTACTTACGTAATAGTAATATGGAATTTTCGCAAAAAAGGAGCTCTCTGAACAGCAATAGACCATCAAGAGGAGGAACTCACATTTCTGCAAGAGAAGGAGGCGGTAAGTGAACAGCATCTTAGAGGAATGAGCCCAGCCTGCGCTCAGACAGAACCCCTGACTGGAGCCAGCCCTCCAGAAGGTTTCCCCCCACCCAGGGAGCTCTCAAAAAAGCAAGATAACCATGTGGCTTGGGAAGAGCACACTGCTCTGGGGACTTTGTGAGGTCTGCTTCTCCTGGGTGCCGGGAGAGGGGAGGGCTGGGCCTGGCGTGCTGTCCGCTCACCAACTGTTCCTCAGGCAGCATCTGCCTCTCCAGCACCTCGCACTCCTGCTGACACGGTGGGCTTTTGGAAGCATCCTTCATCCTGCAGAAGATGCAGCTCCAGGGGTTCCTGAGAGGGTGGGCAGAAAGTGGGCTGTGCACGAGGCTCTGGAGGCATGGTGGACACCCATGTCGTCTCAGGAATGGGGGTGAGGGCCAGCTCTCAAACTCTCCCACTCAGACCCCTATCTGGGAACTCATTAGTGGGTTCACCAGGATACCCATAGAAAGTGGTAGCTTTCTAGAGGGATGAAGGGTTCTTCCTCCCTCCCCCACATGACTTTTTGGGATCATAGGAAGCCCGGCCAATTGCATCTGAGCAACAGTGGCTCCTTTAAAAACATCATTTTATTGGAGGCTCTTACAGATCTTATAACAAGCCATACATCAGTTGCACCAAGCACATTTGTACATATGTTGCCGTCATCATTTTCAAAACATCTTCTTTCTACTTGAACTTTTGGTATCAGCTCCTCTATTTTCCCACCCTCCCATCCCCTTGTAAACTCTTGCAACATTATACTTGATTATTATTTTCATATCTTATACCATCTGCTCTCTCCCTTCACTCACTTTTCTGTTGTTCATTCCCCTTGGGGGTAGGTGGTAGGGTTATATGCCAGTCATTGTGATTGGTTTCACCTTGTTCCCCCTTCTCCTCCCACCTTCCCCCGACCCTACTGCTACTTCCATTATTGTTCCTCAGGGAGTTATCTGTCTTTGTTTAACTTTGAATGGCATCTCTTCTAATAGCCAGGCACTATCAGCTTTCTTCACCAGATTTGCTTATGCACCCATGCATCTTCATGTTGGGAAAGTGAGCATCACAGAATGCCAGGTTATTAGAACAAAGTGTTCTTGCATTAAGGGAGGACTTACGTAGAGACCTAATGTCCATCTGGTACCTTAATATTTAACGTATACATATATGCACATAGATCTATATTCCTATCATTACATATTAACATATGTACATATATACATGCAAAGGGTCATTCTTAATTCCAGGAGGACTGATGTTTTTGTCAGCCTAATGGGACTAGGGTGATAGATAAGGCGGAGTGGGATTTCTTGACTTCTGAATGAACACAATCAACTGACATTTTCTGTCCCCAATTCTTATGGCTAGGAAGAAGCCCATGCTTCACAACATTGCAGAAAAGACTGAGTAACAAGATGAAGTCCATGGGGCCCATTTCATCATGGAGCATGTATCCTTAATAGACTGAGGGATGCCAGTCCCATTTAAGAACTGTCGATTATGTCCTGGGGACAGGCAGGAGGAAGGGTTTGTAATACAAGGGGAGGAAACAGGGCCAGCGTCTCACTAACCTCTCGACTTCCACAGGTGGGATGTGGCAGTCCTCATGAAAGGATCTGGAACAAGTGTCACAGCAGAACAGCTTTCCCCTTTGCCGACACACCTCACAGTCATCTGAGTTCTGAAGCTGGAAGGTTACATAATGTCCACATCACTGGGATCGGGGAGACCCCAAGGCCCACCCAGGGAGGATCTAGAACACATTGCCTGTAGGTGCTCTGCATAGGCATAGTCAGGCTGATTCCAGAGACATTAAGGATCCATACTACGTGGGACTTGCAGACAAGGCACTCAAGTCTGCAGTAAAGTCTAGGAGGATATAGCTGGGTATCAGACCAGAAAAGGTCTTTGTGGTAGTTATATAATCTGGTGTCAATTGGGGACTTGAGAGGATGAAGAGTGAATGGGATGGAGTCTAATCTGTCAATCAGGTCATAGTCAGTGAGGCCTCTGTGTGGGCATGATCTTCTCCTGAGGATTCTGGAAGCTCCTGCATTTCCTCCTTGGAGGCAGAAGACACGCTCTCTCTACTCACCCCATTGGTTACTCGCTACTGAAAGGCTCACTGCGGCAAGACATTTATGAGGAGAAACCACATGAAACTACCCTGTGGCAGTCAGAGTTTTGGAGCTGAAGGAACCACGTGGAGATCCCTGCCAGCACTGAGATCCTTACAACACCACTGGACCCATAAGACCTCCGACCCAGAGGCCTGTGATCTTCCTGCATTCAGCATTGCATGTGTTTTATGAGTCTGAAGAGGAATCTATACATTGGTATCTGACGCATGGACTAATATCAGACTTATGGGCTTGATCTGGACTGGGCTGGTATGTTTTCTCAATATTCAATTGCTCTTGTATGTAAAGTTCTTTCTTATACATATATGAGTATGTCTATGAATTTGTTTCTTTTATTCACCCAGGCTAGTACACGCTCCTTGTAAAAGCAGAAGCCCTAACACAGAGAGATAAATAGCAAGAGATGACAATTTCAGAGGACTCTGAATAATGTTACTATCCCACAAATCAAAACAAGTTTCTGAAATAACCTAGAAAATCCACCGACTTGTTTTCTAGTGATTAAATTGACTCATGAAAGAGTGATTTACTGAGAATTTAATCTGATAGACTAAACTTTTTAGAAAGCACTACATTCTGTTTGCTACCATAAATATAACATAGACATCTGATGAGAGGAGTTTATAGACCTCTCTCAAGAGATGAGTGGACATTGTGGCTACAAAATGGGTTGAAACAGAACAACAAGGATGGCTCAAGGCCAAGCAGTGTTTTGTTCTGTTGTACACAGACAGAGCTTCTAAGAGGTCAAGCCAATTAGATACCAACTAACACAACATTAAAAGGAAGTGACACATATGCACTGTATATTCATGTCCCCAAACTGCTCAGTGATCTTGAAAGGAAAGCCAGCCTTTGTGGTTTTGTTCATGATAATTAGTATTAGCAAGTGAATTCGCAAATATCTGCGGTATGCATGCAGGTTCTGCTTTTCCTTTTGAGATGGCTTAAAAACAATGGTGGAAAAGTCCGCTATGGTAGAACTATGAGGTGGTAGGGACATTCCTTCCCTCTCAGGCTGGCCTTGGGAACTCAGAGTGAGCAGTGAGTAGAAGGAAAGTGGAAAGTTGAAGAGTTTGAGGTGGCAGGGGTGACAGTGCCCACCATTCTCCATCATGGATCATTCTTCTCCAGATGTGGGGAAAAGGTCCTTAACACATCATCAGAGGTCCGGTAGACGCAATTGTGCAGCAATAATAAGTAAAGATCATAGTAAAGTCATAGAGAGCATGAGAGACAGAAGAGAGATTGAAATAATGGAGTCAGACACGTTTCATGGTAGCATGCTCACCTCAGCCCCACTTAGTGGTCCACACGGCGAGAGCAGGAGCAGGAGGGGGTATTATTGCTTACCAAGGCCTTTAAAATCTTTTGGGGACATTCAAGCCCCCTAATTACAAATAAAGATATGTGTCACTGGAAAGGGATGTGCTGCAGGTAATACAGCAATGGGAGAGGGCTGGTCTAAGGACACACATGCTAGAGGAAGAGGAGGGATTAGGGGTGTCCATGAGACAAGATGGGCAGACCCTAGGTTCATGATGGTGACATAACCTTGGTTGCCCTTGAACTGCAGACTTGATTGAGCCAAAGCTGTCAGGGGAAGTGACCCCTTGTCCTAACACCAGGGAGTGAGCCCGGTCTATGGTGGGAGACAGTGGAGGCTTGAGGGCTGGAACTGGCAGGGAGGAGATCTCTAAGCATCTGACCTCCCACCAAGTGCTGGCAACTAGCCTCTAATGTTTGGCAGATCTTTGACAACTCAGTAAAAATTTAATTATAACCCCACATCTAAACACCTCTGGTTCTGTGTCATCACTCTCTGGTTGTACCTTCCTTCTTCTTCTTTTTTTTTTTCCTTTTTGGTGTGTGTGTGTGTGTGTGTGTGTGTTGGGGGAGGGGGAGGGGTTGTGTCCTTCCCCACCCCACCCTCCACATACCTTTCAAAGGACAAAATTCCTCACGGTTCTGCTCTTATACCTTGCCTCCACCAGGTGAGCAGAGTCCCTCTCATCCCTCCAGTTACATCTTTGTTTTCAACTTCAAGGGGTCCTGTCTCACTTCTACACTGACGCACACCCCCATGCCCACCCAGTGTCATCTCTTTGATTTCTGAAGCACAGCTCCAATTTATCTAACCTTTATTCCCATTGACTAGGGTGTTAATACTTACAGCAAGTTCGACCATATCCTTCTTGGGAGGCTCCAGTCCTCTCTGTTATAAACAAGGAAGATTGAAGGACAATCTTTAATGCGAGGGTTGCAGCTACCATGTATTTGAACAGCCGTCTCTTCAAGGAATGCAAGCCAGTCTAGTCTATATTCTGTATCTATTTATGTACACCCACATGCCTACTTGGAGAAGAGAAAGTGGCAAAACCCCATTTAGCCCCGGGTGCAAGTTCCATTCCTTCCTTTGTATGGCTGTCTACTATCCCATGTTGAACCGCCTGCTAGATTTGGGTAATCTGAATGACTGTGAGGGTACATTCCCAGTAGCACAATGATCAAAGTTAGAAAATAGTACTGTTAATGGACAAATCAGGGTTCAAGATGATCCTATCACATTATTACCACAATCATGCTTGCTTTCCCAACTCTGACACCCTTAAGACATCTGCTTCTATTGCTAAAATACATCCATGATGTTTATTCTGATGATTTATCACCATCTCTACCTTTAGTGGTTTAATACCTAAAAAAGACCTAGCCTTATAGCTAACATGGCTCAAAGTATCAAGAAAGAGAGAGAGAGAGAGAGAGAGAGAGAGAGAGAGAGAGAGAGAGAGAGAGAGAAGAAACTGAGGGTTAATAAAGGCCAAAATAAGAAATCATAAAATACATTTTATGTATATAAAATCGCTTATATGATGATTAGTACTTGTAGAAAGTTACATAATTACCTTTTTTCTCCAGTGATATGTTCTTGGAGGAACAGTTAGAAATCCTTCCTGGTCAATAAAAAAATATTCCAGTGTGTAGTTAGCCTATGCTTCTTGTTTTGTGAACCAGGCATTCCCAATCTCCTCCCAAATAGCTCTGCCTGGATGTCCCATTGTCAGTTCAAGTGTGAGGCATTTAAAGGAGAAACCACCTCTCCCCCCTCCTCTAGCCTTCAACTGAGGGAAGCTGGACAAAATAATCTAGAATGCTTTTCCATTAGTTTATTTTATACCTATCACTTCCTACCCATTCCCAGCAGTTCCACTCTGGCTTGAGTCTTTATTCAAGGATCATTTAAATCACCCATACTCATTGCCTGTCTGTTGGGTATCAGGTGTTATGATTATCCTTGGCTATACAAAGATGGTCAAACTTTGATGGGTCTAGCGGAAGAACGAATGATAGCAGGATCACCATAAAGCAGTACAAGAAGGTAGCTTTGCCAACAAGCTCAAGGAACCTTGGGATGAGATAAGCAGGGCCAGGCCGGTTAGGGAATATTCAGAGAGGGGGAAGTTGGAGCTGAGTACTCCAGATTGAGGGTGGGATTTGTGGGTAGAAAGACATGCTACAGGTTCAAGGCTCCATGACTGTCTCAAGCAATGTTTTTTTGTACATCAGCTCACTCCTTGGAAGATTTCTCTCGTTCTTCATTGTCTGGATGATGAGCTTAAATGCACAGCCCCACTGCTAGATAATGCCTTATTGTACATATCTACTTCAGTCCGCAGACTCAGCCTAATCCTGACTCTTAGGCTGTCGATTCTTCTTTCTTCCAGTGCATTAACTTGTCTGCATTCACCTAAGTTAGAAGGACTGGCTCATTCTTTGCATGTCCATATCTTTTCCCGAGGGGCTCCTTCTACCACATTGATGCGTTGGACTGTACGATGGTCATGAGAGGGAGGCCTCTCTATCCCAAGTGAGAGAAGAAACCCACCGCATCAAGGTTTCGCCAGAATGAACAAATATTTGGTGAGTAAACAGTGAATTTACCAGGATGGAGCAAAGGGGGGCATAACTCCTCCCTTTGATCCCTGGAATACCTTAATCAGCCATTGTAGGGGACGTCCACCACAGCGTACACTCAACTTCCAATTTTTTGATCTTGAAAAACCTCCTTTGATTTCAAATTCCCTTGGGGTGAGCCAGTTTCCGTCCTCATGCAATATGCACTTCTCTGAGACTCCTGCAAGATCCAGATAAGTTGATCCTGGCATGACTGGCCCCAGAGACAGAATGGGGCTCACGCCACAGTGGGACTGGGGGGGGGTGTCAACCAATTTGGGCTTGTAATCAATAGCAGGGGGTTCTGTCTTCTCTTCTTATAGAAGTGAAATCTATTCTAAAATCACCCACAAAGCAGATGCCTGCTGCGTCTGCACTTTTTTTTTTATTTTCATGCTTGAAAGAGTGAAGATAACTACCCAATTCAATCTTTTAGAAGTACTTCCAAATTACATATGGTGGAAGATCGGGTGATTCCAAAGGATGAGCAGATGTCCATTTGCTACTGAGTCCTGGGAACAGAAAACAGGTTAGCATCTCCAGGTTGCCATGGGGACTAACCTGAAAACAAAATCTGGAACTGAACTTTTGGGTTTTATGACTGAAATCTTACATGGGGGCTCTGAAGTTCAGAATGTCCCCCCCGAAACATCAGCATCCTCTCTTACATTCCTTTTGGGGCTATGATTGCGTCAAGATTTTTCCGCCTGTGATTTCATGGATAGTCGGTCATAAATAATTAGGAAATGTTATGTATTAGAAACATTAGCATATGTAAAAGTTAGTCACTAGGGAAATTAAAGTCAAATCCACAATGAGGTACCACTTCACCCAATCCAAAACCAAAAACTCACTGCCACAAAGTCAATTCTGATTCCCAAAATAACCCTATGGACAGAGTAGAACTGTCCCTGCGAGTTTCCAAGGCTGTAAATCTTGATGGATATATCTTAATCTCTCAGAGCATCTGAAGGGCTCCAATAGTAGCAGCCCAACGTGTAACCCACGATGCCACCAGGGCCTTTCTTCACCCAGTAGGAGGGGCAAAATAATATAGACATTGACAAGTGTTGGTGAAGAGGTGGAGAAACTGGAATGCCTCTTCCTCCCAGTGGGAATGTAAAGTCACGGTGCCGCCACTATGGAAAACAGGCAATTCTTTAAAAAAAAAAAAATTAAAGCAAAGAGTAACCACAGGATCTAGCAATTCCACTCCTAGCGACAGACCCAAGAGAACTGAAAACTTAAGTTCTGCACGAGCTTTGCACACCTACATTCATCATGGCATTCTCCATAAGAGATCAAGAGTGGTCACAATGCAAATTACTTCAACTGATGGAAGGCATTATCCACAGAGATATCCGCCTTTGCTTTCTTCCTCTCTTTCTCTTTTGCTGAAACCAAGTGTGGGCTCCATCTCATTCCTTTAACAATGTGAGATCCCCTTGGGTCATTCCTTTACTTCTGCGCGTCCTTCGCATTGAAGCTGTAACTTGCAAAAGACCCTGACACCCACCTTGTGCCAGTTTCTCCTTATGCAGCATCCCCGTGGCCTCACCACAGCTTACTGGAATGGAAAGGGAGTGGAAGTCAACATTTTCATAGATGTGTTTTCTTGGACCTGAAACAGAAGAACTTGTCATTCTTGTTGCCATGGACAACATACCTGCCTCCTCTTTGGCTGAGGTCCTTCCTAGAAATGCACAGGAGCTCTTAGCAAGTTTTATTCTAAAAAAATCTCTAGAGATGCAAATTCTTTCTGCCTAGTGGCATTTTATTTTTTAATTAAATCATTTTATTGGGGACTCATACAACTCTTATCATAATTCACACATACATCCTTTGTGTAAAGCGCTTTTGTGCATTTGTTTCCCTCATCATTCTCAAAACACTTGCTTTCTATTTGAGCCCCCCTGGTATCCACTCCTCATCCCCCCTCTCCCCCTCTCCCCCATGAACCCTTGATAAATTATCATTATTTTGCCATGTCTTACACCATCTGACATCTCCCTTCACCCACTTCTCTGCTGTGCATCCCCCAGGGAGGAGGTTATATGGAGATTCTTGCAATCTGTTCTTTCTTTCTACCCCACCTTCCCTCCACCCTCCCATTATCACCTTTCTCACCACTGCTTCTAAGGGGTTCTGCTGTCCTGGATTTCCTGTGTTTTCAGTTCCTATCTGTATCAGTGTACATCCTCCAGTCCAGCCAGATTTGTAAGGTAGAATTGGGATCACGATAGTGTGTGTGTGTGTGTGTGTGTGTGTGTGTGTGAGGGTGGGGTGGGTGGGAAAGCATTTAAGAACTAGAGGAACATTGCACATTTCATCATTGCTACACTGCACCCTGACTGGCATGTTCCCTCCCTACGAGCCTTCTGTGAGGGCAAGTTCAGTTGCCCATAGATGAACTTTGGGTCCCCAATCTGTACTTTCCCCCACTCACAATGATATGATTTTTTTCTTTGATGCTTGATCACTGATCCCCTCAACACCTTGTGATCACCCATTGGCTAGTGGAATTTTTCGTGTGTAACCACAGAATATCGTCATCTTCTGACTCCTTACATCTTAATACCAAACAAAGTGCTCTGGCAGAGAAAGCGGACTTTAGTAAAACCATATTGATCCACACTGATTCTTAGGACAAGGAAACACACAGCTGGTGCCACTGTTCAGAAGGTCACACTACAGCTGGGCCACCTTGTCAGAAGCTGCTCTCACCGCTGAGTCCTGTTTGAGCAGGAAAACAACTGACTGGACAGCCCAATGGAGACCGTTTCTAGTGTCTAACTTCTATTTTCATTCTCTGCTCTGCCTCATTTTTCTTTCTCCTCTGCTTTGTCTATGGCTTAAAAAGAGCATGGAGAGCTCTGCACTAGTGATAAAGCTGTACAGGGAGAGGACTACTGGGAGAGGGTTTTATACACAGGAAGGTTAAGGTCTCACCCTAGGAGGGTGAGCAGCTGTCCCTGCTCTTTCTTTTTAAGTATAAATTGCTTCACTGGGGCTCTTACAGCTCTCATACCAATCCAGACATCACTTGTATCAAGCACACTTGTACCTATGGCGCCACCATGGCAAGTTGGACTATGTTACCAGATGTGCAGGCATATCAACACTGTGTCTTTCATACTGTTTTCACTTCTCGCCAACCCGGGAGTTTCTACAGCCCCCTTCTTATCCTTTTCCCGCCAGAACTCCGAGTTTGCAGCCTGTCCCGGATGCCACCCCAGAATACAGACCCACACATTTTTACGCTTTGTAGGTTTCATCACCCTCATACTGTGAGGTTAGGCGTGGATGCATATTTTCTTTTTAAGGAATCAGTTTATTGGGGGCTCATCCAGCTCTACTCACAATATATACATAGTGTCAATATTTACAGCTCCCCTTTTTTAAATTGGGGGGCTCATACAGCTCGTTCCACCAATGCATTCACTGTGTCAAGCATATTTGTTGGCCTTCTCATTCTCAAAACATTTGCTTTCTACCTGAGCCCTTGGTATCAGCTCATTTCCCCCCTTCCTCCCTGCTCCCCCCCTCCCTCATGAACCCTTGATAATTCATAAATTCTTATTTTGTCATATCTTACACTGTCTGATGTCTCCCTTCACCCGCTTTTCTGTGTCCACCCCCAGGGAGGTTACATGTAGAGCCTTGTAATCAGTTCCCCCTTTCTATACCACCTCCCTCTACCCTCCTGATATCGAGGCCGCTCTCACCACGGGTCTCGAAGGGATCATCTGTCCTGGATTCCCTGTGCTTCCAGCCGTGTACTGGATGCACATTGTCGTGTGCCTTGTAATCTAGCAGAATCCACTTCTGAGACCCAAGTGTGGAATCCTTGGCTGCACAAAGTTACAGAGGAAGTCTTGCTATCACAGTGATTGACACTTTCTCTACTCCTGGCCCTGACCAACAATTGGCTGCTACTCTTTCAAAATTGCTGCGGGAGATGTGCCCTGTGTCCTCACACACTTACCCTTCTGGGACAGACTTCCAAGAGTGAGGTGTGGGACAAAAGGGCATCGAGGAAGCGAGAGCCAGGCTCCTTCCCAAATAGCATTAGCAGTCTCATATCACTCACCAACAGTTTCCTACTGTGTCAGTGTCCCTCCATAAATCCTTGTTTTTCTGAGCCTTTGGTTTCTACACGGCACCCTGACTGACTTGTCTCCTCTCTGTGACCCTTCTCTAAGAGGATGTCCAATTGCCTCCATATGAGTTTTGGGTCCCCACTCCGCACTTCCCCTCATTCATAGTGATGTGATTTTTTTTTGTTCTTTGATCCCTGATCCCTTTGTGGCTTCACAAAGAAAGGATCATTATTATAGGGTACGAAGATATTTCATATGTTATAAATAAACTCAGGTTCCAAATAGTTGAATCAAGAAGACCTTGTGGCAGAGTGTGTTGAGGTGTTAATTCCAAGGTCAGGGGTTCTAAATCCAACACCAGTAATCTGGAGAAATGTAAGGCAGTCTGCTGTCTAAGAGATATTAAATCTAGCATGTTAGGCAGGGTTCTCGAGAGAAATAAAACTAGGACACATGATTTTATTTGCATATGAGGATAGGTTTAAATAGTGAGAAAGAACATGACAGTTCATTAGTCCACATAGCAATACAGAGGGTTCAGTCCAACTTGCTTCCATGGAACAATGAATGGAATAGAAATCCTTCAACTGCCAGGTCCAGGGACAAGGAAGCAAAGAGTAGGGTTTTCCCTGGGGCAAGGTAAGCAAAGTCTCCCACAGACAGCAAGCAACAGGGTGGGTCACCAACAGTCAGATCAGTTGCTTAGCAAATCAGGCCTGATGGGATATCCTACACAAACAATCCAAGGTGATAGAATTTCCCAGTCTCAAGGTCAAGTGATGTACGAACAGCAGCATGGTGAAGCAGGTCTTGAAAGAGCCTCGAGCTCTACCAACACAATCCCGGTTGGCCTGGCCCTCACGTAGTGTAGCTCACAGGGTGAGGCAGAAAACTAGCTAAAGCAGCAGCACACATGCTCCAATCACCAGAGAGGCGCAAAGGCAGGGGAGAGGGGTGGCGCTCCAATCAAAATTCAACCTGATTAATCCCACATGCTCCTATTGGCCAGGTTGGCACAATACACCTCTCACACCTAGGAAGCTCAAAGGTGCAGTTTCACTCTGTACTGCATGCAGGGTGCCAATGGTCAGGGTGGACTCTGTGTCAGTGCACATCTATGTCCACTGGGTCACCCCCACCTCAAATTTTACTTTGAAAGCTCAACCTTATTTTGGGTTGGCGTCTCTTATGTGCCATCTCAGCCACATGTTGCAGAGGTTTCCTGTGACTTCAACCAAGATGTTCATGAGTCTGTCCACCATACCTAAGCTTGAAGGTGAGAATGACTGCTTCCCATGGGCTTTTGAGTGGGGCAGGACAGGGACAACTGGCAGACCTATTGATCTGCATATGAGCATAGCCTACCCTGGAGGGTCACACACTCTCCCAGCCCCATCGTCCTCAGGTAGGGAGGCACAAGCTGTCACTCAACTTTTAATCTAGCTCAATCCACGATTGTGACCCCCCACCCCTGTGTCCAGAGGTGTGTTCTGTTTCAGTGAGGAGGTTAGTCTCCATCCAGATTCCGGAGGGGAAATCTTGGAAATGAACTCCATGGCAGTGAAACATTCATCTGTTGGGTTGGTAAGGCAAGAGTCAATGCAGTCCCGTGGGGGAGCTTTCCCCTTGCAGCTGCAGAGTCAAGCCCAGGGCTGCTGAGAAAAGACCCACGTATCTGGCAAGTGGTGTGGACACATCTCTGGGGTCACGACCACCATCCCACAGGTGGAGGCGCTATCCCCAGAGAGCTTTCTGCTTGTTCCCTCACCTGCGCAAAGCACAGGTCCTGTCAAAGGGCAGAGCATTTCCAGTGAGCCACCTCAGACCCTCATGATGACGCAGTGGGTCTGTAGGGCTGTGCCTGTGATTAGCAGCTTGATGCATGCCACAGGATGAGCAGCCTAGTGAGGCTCAGCTGGTATTTCTGGGACCCCTGAAAGCCTGCAGCTACTTTCCATCCAGAAGCTGCATCAGCACTGGGAAAATCTTAGAGAGCCAGCTTCTGCCACCGTTCTCTGAGTAGTATGAAACTGAGAGCCAGCTGCAGGGCCAGATGTTTCTCTTAGGGCACCTCCAGCACTGCCTCCTGGCTTAGTGGCTGATATTTCTCCTGGCGCCGCAGCAACAGAGCTCCTGGTCCGCCTTGCAGTGCTCTGTCCACCCCACCTGACGGAGCGGGTGCTGAAGGGTCATATTTTCACTGCGTCTCCTGCAAAAACAGATGGACCATTGCTTTGTCAAATAATTGTTTGCTGCTGAGCTCACAGGATCTTCCTGGAGTTCCAGATGCTTCATCACAACCTGTATCACGATTTTTTGGAGACCAAGAGCCTGTTGGAGGGCCACTTTGTGGTTTGGGTCAGCTGCCCGAAACAGGTGAGGGAGCCTGACGCTTGTCTCTCATGTTCGTGCAACAACATTGGAGTGTCATCCGACCCACGGTGGTTTTACACCAAAACGAGAGGGCTGGAAACCTGCACCCTTTTCTCTGTGCCACCTTCAGGATTGGCTTAAGCAGCATTGGTTGCAGAGGCCCATACTTGAGCAAGACATCGTGGCTCCTCATTCTTAATCCCCAGTCCCAACACTGGGGCCAGGTTGCAAACCAGCTAGGTGGCTGGAATTCATACCTGCAAGACCTCATCAGGAATGTTCAAGAGCATCAAGCTATACCCACGGTGTTTCTCCAACAGCAGTGGGGCTCAGGGTAGGCCCTGCTCATCCAGTCTCAGCCCTGTCTGGACAGCTTGGAGGCAGTCCGAAGACACATTCCCTAGAGAAAGCTCCTCATCCCCACCAGGGAGCAGGCATTCAAGAGCCCATCACCTTCCAGTCCCTTGTTTCAGGGATTATTTGTTGGTCATATCTACCTTAGTTTGACAACTTTCAGATTATAATTCATTGATTTTTTTTCTTTCTTTTTTCATTAGAAGCCCTTGACCTCTTCCACTTCATCCCTGGGGGAGACCCCTTGATCTTTCTGCAACTCCCAGTTCTCTTCTTATGCCTCTGTTTTGGAGACATGACTCAGTGAAGAACCGTCATGATTTAGTACCTGTCGTCACCCGGTGAAGCTCCTTCATGCTGGCCTTGTGGAGGACAGCCAGGACAGAAGGCCTCCTACTGTCACCTGAGCACAGTCCTGAGAAGCAGTCCCAACGAAGAAGCTCAAAATAGTCCCATCCAGCAGGATTCAGCCAGTGGCTCCTGCCTCTCAAACGAACCAGGATAAGGATGCCAAGTGACTAAAGGATGTAGGGGCTTCAGACCAACCCCCCAAGTCCTCTCAAGTGCTGCACAACACAGCTAAGGTGCCTTCTTCTGTAATGTCCCAGAAGGAGCGAGTTCATCACCAAAGCTTACACACGCACAATGGCTCACAGAAGAGGCAGAGCCTACTCTCAAGTCCTCCAGCAAACGGTCATTAAAGAGAAGGATTTATGAAGAGACATGAACCAAACCAGCATCTTCCAGGAGATCCAACGAAGCATGGGACTTCTGAGAAGACTTCTCCATGCCGGCCAAGAGGCCTTCCTCCTCCAGACCCTTGCTCATTGAAGACGGTACACGAAGGACTACAGACAAAGCGACAGGAGTATTTCTTGCCTCAGCATTCCCTAGTCCAGCGCTTCTTGTTCTACACTTGTTTTCTCAAACCTTCATGAGAAGCTGTATCACTTCATTTTTGAGATCAAGAGCTTGCTGGAGGGTCACTTCGTGGTTTGGGCCAGCCTCCAGAACAACTGAGGGAGCATCATCCTCTTCAATTTCAGAGGATGAAGGATCTTTCTAATGTGACAATCTCAGGAAGATCAGATTGCTGCAAAGGTACCAGGCGTCACGAGTTTGGATGAAGGGGAAACCCCTGTTCCTTTTTTTGCATGTTCCACAGTTCGCCAAGGCAGGGAGCCAGACGTGCCAGATGGCACGGGTCCGAGAGCACAGTATTCTTTGTTGTGATGGGTAGGTTTGTTATGCCAACATGGCCACAGAAGATTGGTGGGTCTGTTGGGACGGCACGGCCAATGAACACACGGGATGAATTGAAGGGCAGAGATAGGAAGGGCTCGGCGAGTCCCGCCCGTTCTCTTGCTTCCGGATATCTTCGGACCAGAGAGCTGCCTTGTTCATCCTGTGCCTCGACCTCCAAGCAACACTACCCGTGGGACGCCTAATCGTGGACTGTGTTGCTGTGAGTTGAGGATCCTTCAAGCCCTACTTCGCCACGCTCCTGGAATACACATCTCTTGAGCTGGGGACTGTTGGACTCTGTCATCTGGCTGACTGTTGGCGACCTGCTCTCGTTTCAGATCCATCACCCAGTGACTTGTCTGTGATGTTAACAGGCTCTCCTCCTGAGATGCTGTGGAAATTGAGTCGATCTGATATACTTCTCAGGAATGAGGATAGCTAGCTAAGCAATTACAGAAGTATGTGTAGTAATAAAATGGGAAAGTACAAAGTAATTTAAATGTTTATAATGATCAGAAGTGTTTTTATCTTTTCTTTACCTCTCGGTCTGCCTCTTTTCCTTGGGACTTTGGTTCCTCGAGTTAATAAATGGATCCTAGGTTGGCCTCTCTTTATCCCTGAGAAAATAGAAAAAAAAATCACCCTGGGCCCACTTGAGCAAAGCAAATAATGGTGCTGTCGAAAATTTCCACTAGCATACACTTTTCCAAGACGCTGCCAAATTCACAAAGGGAAAATGCACAGACCCTACTTGTCAGCTACTGAGGCATTGCTAGCCTACTTTAGGTTCATCCCATATTTCACTTTCCATCTCTTCATATAGGTTTAAAAGGGGAAAAAAAGGTGAATGATTGAATTCAGAATTTCACCCGTATCCCAAACAGCATAAGGTTGAGTGCCTGCCAAACGCATGCCAAATACTTGTAAATGTGCCTCTTTCAAAATCTTGGTAGCAAACACAGGAGGTAGGAATAATGACCACAACTATTCCAGAAACTCATGCACACAGACAAAATTTACAAAATCCACTGAAGTCCTTGCAGGTTTTCTTTCATAGAAAACCAAATCCAACCCCAAACCACGGCCTCTGAGTGAATTCTGATGCAGAATGACCCTACAGGACAGGGTAGAACTTTCCCTGTGGGATTCTGAGATGAAAACTCTACAGAAGTAGAAAGCCTCATTTTTCTCCCATGGAGCATCTGGTGGTTTCCAACCATTGACCGTGAGACTGACAGTCCAGCATGTATCCACAATGCCTCTCATCCTTTAGTAGAGAGGAAAACCCATGGGCGCTCTGGGCATTATGGAAGATCCTTCATGGGTTTCACAGGTGAGAGCCATGCTACTCATCTCACCTGGAATGAAGATAACGTATCATTTATGGTGAAAGTGATAGGGGCTATGTCCACCTAGGTGTGGGATACAAAAGTCTCTTCCCCAACTTCGGCTCCCCTAAAGATATGCCAAACATTAGAGGCTATTTGCCAAACACGTGGTGGGAGGTCAGATGCTTTGAGATATTCTCCCTAAAGGTCTTTTAGCCATCAGTCTGGCCCACTGTGGGTGGGGTTCACACCCTACTGAAAATGGAGTCCACAGAGAGCCAGAGAACAGGCAAAACCTGCTCTGGTGACATTCAGAGTTAGGCTGCCATCTTGTCCCATGTGTACCCTCAATCTTTCCCCTTCCTCTTGTGTGTGTCCCCCTAGCTCATACCCCTAGTCATTACTGAACTATGGTACAACCCCTTCTGGCGACATATGCCTTTATCTGTAATCGGGCTTGCACGCCCCTTAAAGATATATAAGCCTTGGTTAGCAATACATTGCATTCTCCCTCTCCTACCCCTCCACTTCCGGGTTCTCTCTCCCCAGACCCCTCTCCCCCTGTCCTTCCCTCCCTTGCTCACTCCTGCAATTCCCACCCCTCCATTCTCACATGGACCACCAAGCAGGGCTGAGGTGAGTATGCCTCCATGAAATGTGTCTGACTCCATTATTTCCATCTCTCTTCTATCTCAATTATTCTCTATGACTTACTATAATCTTTACTTATTATTGCTGAACAGTTGTATCTAACAGACCCGTGATGATTTGTTAGGGGCTGAGTCCCTCAACACCTGGGTTTGGAAAAGGAGGTTAAGCTCTATGGTTGAGCAAGAGGACTGGTTGAAATTCAGTCCTCCAAAACTTTCCTTCCAGTCATAATGAAGGAACGCTGGCAGATACCGTAACAGAGGATGTCCTTGCATTGGCGAGGTGATTGGCTGTGTTCTTGCACGTCAAATATGCCATCATCCACATGCATTTGACAGTGCTGCTGGATGAGTTGGAACTGCTTAAGTCGATATGAGACTCCCGAGCACAAATTGTTCGTGCCATCCAGGCACGTCTTAGGGAGACCCCAACAAAACTCCCTGCCATCGAGTCCATGCAGACCGGAAAGGACGAGACAGAACAGCCCCAGTTGGTTTCTGAGACTGTCACTGTGTATTGGAGCAGAATGCCCAGTCTTTCTGCCACAGAGCAGCTGCTGGCTTAGAACTGCCAATCTTGTACTTAGCAGCCCAATGTCTAACTAGTATGGCACCAGGGTGCTTCCACAAGATGGCAGAGTGCCCTGTCTTATCTAGATCATGTTTGGCTGTCCTGTCACATGTCAGAGAAAGTGCTGTTTTGCTTAAGGCATTGTATTTTGGCGCCTCTTTGTTAGAGCAGCTTAGTCTATATCCTAAGTGCTCAGCTTGGAGGTAATGATCGTAGACCCTTGGGGGTTGCTGGTTTCTGCAGATACAGCAGACAGAGCTTGTGACATCCATCCCTCCTCACCTCTTTGAAGCGTGGGCTTTCTTCTGTGTTCTTTCCCCTTTCTTTGGTCCTTCAAGCAAAAAGGAGCAAAGACAACGACTTGGAGCTACAAATAGAGCTGTAAAGCTTTACAGGTCAACGGTATATATATATATATATATATATATATACATATATATATAACGGTATATATAAATATATATATATTTACCAGGCTTTGGTCTCTTGGAAGAGGATGAAATAGCCAACTACAAGAGGGCAGTACAGAGTTGTAGGTTGCTGCATTTTACTCGGCCTGTCCCTTGGACCACAGCTCAGATGGTGGTGGTCGTTGAGTGCCATCCAGCGGGCCCCATGCCACAGAGACCCTCCACACACCAGAATGAGACATTTCAGGGGCCTGTCACGATTCCTCACAATGGTTCCTGTGCCTGAACCCACTGATGTAGTCCCTGTGTCCCTCCATTTTATCGAAGGCCTTTGTCAACAAGCTGATGGAAGCACTTACCCATCCAGACTAGAAAGTTAGCCAACCCTGCCCCCCACCATCTGAAGGTGAGCACATCTGGAGAAGGGTCAACACTTGGGAGTGGCAAGCGAAAGCGGTGACTGTCCTACTTTTCTGTCTTCCAGTCTGAGGGCACCAATCAGTCCTTTTTGTGGCAGCTACAACTCCAGTGGAAAAGAGTAGTGTTCCTGATTTGAAGAAATTAGGGGTCAGTCATGAGTGCCAGAGAGCTAGCGGTAAAATATCAAGAGGGAGTGAACCAGAATGGGAGAGCCTTGAGGATCTTTTTGACTCTCAACCTGCATGTGTGTGAGACAGTCTTGAAGCTCATCATCGAAGGCTCAAAGAGCAGAACTGTGACTGGGCAGTCACCTGGTCCAGAGACAACTAAATTTGCAGGCTGACTGACTGAATTAAGGGGAAAAATGATGGAAGTTGATGGAAATGCCCTGTCACCATAGTGGTGGTATTTACATGACAACACGTTGGGCAAAACTCATCCCGTAACGCATTTCAAATTAGTGGATTGGCTGCATGGAAATGATAAATAAATGACAATAAAACTAACATGTAGAAGACACATAAAAGAAATCTCTAAAGTTTGGGTGAAGAGATATGAAGAAAACATAAAAGAGGGCTTAGCCCCGGTGGCGTAGTGGTTGTGCGCGGGACTGCGGCCCACTGGGATGGAGGTTCAATTCCAGCTCCACGGAGCAAAGGCTGGGCCTCCTACTCCCACCACCTGAGGACAGTGATGCCCCCCCCCCCAAAAAAAAAGAAAACATAAAAGAGATGTGAATAAATGGGTACTGGATCCTCCTTGTATAAGTCCCTAGTCTTTCTAAAGTAATGTGCTGGTTTAATGTTCTTCCAACCAAAGCTCCAATAGATGTCATAGGGACTTATTTATTCTATCAGACAAGAGATTCCACCTCGGATCTTTCCTAAGATAATCTTAGCTTCAGCATCTGCTGACATGACTGTAGGATCTTGGAATCTCCAGAATTGGTCATCCCTGGAATCTCCTCAATGGACCTTTTCTGTGACTAAATAATCTCAACACTTCCACTAACATTCCTTCCAAGACAGACCACACACACACACACACACACACACACACACACACACACAAAGTCTTTCCTCCATGCTTTCTTGACAGAAAAACTCCCAGCTTTAACATCTTCTACAGGCTGGAGAGATTGAGAACTTTCTAAATCACCAAACCCTGTTTCTTTTTGTTTAACCATTCTTCTCCCCGCTGAATGAGTTTTTCTCTCTCTCTTTCAATTCCCATGAAAACCAAACTCTTGCCATCTGGTTGATTCCAACTCAGAAGCGATCCGACCCAGGGCAGGCATCTGCACAGAAGCAGTAGCCATGTCTCTCTCACAGAGTGACGGTGCGTTCCAATGGCCCACTTTCCAGTTAGCAGCTGAACTCTAACCGCCACACCTCCACAGCTCCTTCCCTGAATTTTTTAAGAAGTTGCAAAAAGAAACCAGGCTTGTGGTGGACACATAATCAGGTGTCAACTTGAGGGTATTCTGAGTGAAAGGGTGGAGTTCTGGGTGGGCATGGCCTTCTTCCTCCATCTCCAAAGTCAGTAACATTACATCTTTTCAGCCATTCTTTCATTTTAATATAAATTCAAAATCTCTATGTCTCCATAAGTGGGAAAGGATCTCCATTTTCAAGGTCTAGGGGATTAAATTGGACACATCCAGATAACCCACGATAATCTCTTCTTGATAAAGTGTTTAGCTAAATTCCATGTTCAGAGTCTCCTTGGCTACAGCTAAAGAAATAGAGTACAGGTTTCAGGGATGGGATGCTTTATTGGGTTGAATAATGCTCCTTCCAAAAGTTGTGTCCGTGCCAACCTTCAGAATGTGACCTTATTTGACAATTTGCAGTTTGTAGATATGAACAAGTTGAAAAGAGTTCATGTTGGATTGTGGTGGGGCATGATCCAATATCTGGTGTCCTTATGAGAAGAGGGACATATGGGTAAACACACCCAACCATATGAGGATAGAGGCAGAAAATGGAATTACAGGCATTGACGAATACCAGAAGGGTATTCGCATACCAAAAGGGGCAAGGAAGGGTTCCTCCCTAGAGACTTCAGGCTCTGTTGACCCTTGATTCTGGATCCCCAGCTTTCAGAACTATGAAAGAATAAATATAGAATGCTTTAAGCCTCCCATTTTGGGGTAATTTGTGAAAGTATTCCTAGGAAATCAAGACAGACGATGTCAACTGTGGCAAGGTCATCTCTCTGTTGACCACAGTTTGCTGTTTTTGTTATGTACTGTCAGTTGACTCTGACTCATAGTGATGCCATATGACAGAATAGAACTGCCTTATAGGGGTTTCTAGGCTGTACTCTTAGGGAAGCGGTTATCCAGGTCTTTTTACCCACTGTCAAAATGACCAGCCAACCGTTAGGTGAGAAATCACTGAGGGCTCACTTAACCCCTAGAGTAGTCAATGATGGCCATGAAACATTAGCAATAAGAAAACCCCTTTGTAATATCAAAGTCAAGTACATTCTTATTCTCTGAGTTACTTCCTTTCCTCCTCTGTTTTCCTGGAGCTGACTTGTTTCCAGGATCCACAGTATCTAGGAAAATAGCCGTTGTCACGTGTCATTAAAAATCTTAGGGCAATCCATATTATAGAAGACTGAGTTGATAAAGACAACTTGATGATCACATCTGTCTTCCTTGTAAAGAAATGATAATTGATCCCATTGAGATAAAATGATAATTGATCCCATTAAGATAGAGGTAGGACTCTCAAAACAGACTCTCAGATACTTATTCGCTCCAGTTTCCTCAGGAATTGGAAGAGTTGGCCTGGTTAGGTCTTAAAACTGCTGTGATGATAGAAGAAGATTTCACATATAAAAGTTGACTGGGAATCACTCTATAAACCAGCATGGCCTGTCCGGTGAAGACAGAACTTCTCCTCAATGACTACGCTCCAAAGATTAACCAGACCATCTACCAGCATACTAGATAGTCTACTTCCATCGTTATGGAAGTCCCAGTCACTTAAGGCCTTTTGTATTGTCTACTTTGAGCTAACTCCCCTATTATTAGGATGATGGCCCACTTCCCTCTAAGCCTATGGCAATTCTAGAATCCTTGTTAATAGCCCCTAGCCTGATAGAAATGCTTATCTGACTCCACAGACTAAGGTACGGTCTTTTCACTCCTCTGGTCACATAGTCACGTAGACATGTAGACGTTCCTAAGACCATCCCCCTCATCACATGTAGCCCTTAAGACAGCCCTCTCCTGTGACGTATGTCTTTGCCTATAACTGGGGGTCTGGCTTGGCTCCAGAGGATATATAGGGATGGGACATAGGATAGAGAAGTACCCCCTGAAGATCTCCCCTTGCCCACCTCAAGCCTGCCTCACAGAAGACTGCTTCATACCAGCCTGCCTCTATCCAGGCTGCCGCCCGCCTGTCTCCCTCTCCATGTGGACCATCTAGCGGGGTGTAGGTGAGCGTGTATCATGAAAGGATACATATATAACTTGTAATGTTCTTTTTTCTCTCTCTCTCTCATGATCTCTATATCGGTATTATAATAAATAATAATTATTGCTACACAACTGCCTGTTGAACCCTTACTGTGAGTATATCAGGAAGCTGGCTACCCCCTGATAATGGCCACGTGAAAGACATTATTCAAGATATAAGGATAGTTGACCAGAATTTTTCTCCTGACCAGTAGCAGGACCAGCTGTAATTTGAAGTCTTCCTCAGATTGTGAGGGAGTGACACTAGAGCCTCCCCGTGCATATATACTCTGGTTTTTTTGAGCTTGTGTATGATTGAGTGTGACAGGGGTAGAAGTCATTGTGTGAACCCAAGGCTTTATTATTAAGTTACTAACTAGTGACCCAGGGTGCCAGGTGGTGTAGTGGGTTACATGCTGCTTCCCACAAGACCAGCAGTTCAAAACCACCGGATCTTGCTGAGACTCTCTACTCCCTTGAAGCTTTACAGCCTTGGAAACCCACAGGGATATTTCTATTATGTCCTGTAGGGTGGTCACTGTAAGCCAGAATCCCATCAATGTTAATGAAGTGATTGTTTGCAATTACTAAACCAAAAAGATGCTACTATTTTTTTTTGGGGGGGGTGCATAACTGCCCTCTGGTGGTCATGGGAGCTACCCAGCCTTGCTCCTGGAGAGCCGCTGCTGGATTTGAACCGCCAAACCCATGGGCCGCAGTCCCGCACTCAACCACTATGCCACCGGGGCTCAGCCAAGATGCTGCTATTTTTATTACACTGCCCATATATAAACCACAAGGATCATCCTGTTGAACAAAGTCCTAGGAAGATTCTTTGTCTCCCTGCCATTCCCCAAATTCAAGAAAATCGAGAAAATGGGATTCTGGGAAGGATTAAACCATTTGCCAACACTTGGGGGCGGGGGAGGGAGAACCTGTGAACTTCTTCTAATCAGACATTTGAGCAGTCTTTCCCTATCATGTGAGATGTTTGATGACTTTCAATCTTTGCTTCCTGAGTGCCTAGTACAGCTTTTGAGAAACACACGACATGGGAAGTTTTGGTAGCTACATAATTTCAGTCACTTTGAGAAATACGTAAGGGTTGGAGAATAGCCTGTCAGTCAGGTTCTCGCCTGGTTGCGAGAGCAGCCTTTTTTGAGGATTCTGGGAACTTCCTCTCACTTCATTCTGCCATTAGAAGGGGCAGTCATGTCTCTCTTTCTCTCTCTCCTCTCCCTGTTTTCACCCTCCTGTTGACAAGCCACGTAGAGCTGTGCTGAGTAGCCACACTGAGAGCTGGAGGAGTCACGTGAAGACCTGCACCAGCACTGAAATACTGACACCGCCACTGGATGCACAAAACTTCTCACCCACCGACGTGTGAACTTTCTGCATTCAGCAGCATTGCACGTGCTATCTGTGTCTCTGGAGGAATTTCTAGAGTACTATCAGAGTTGGGGGCTAATATCAGACTTATAGACTTGATCTGGACTGGGTTGGGATGGTTTCACTCTATTCACTTACTCTTTGATATAAACCTCTTTCTTCTATATAAGTTGGTGTCAATGAATTTGTTTCTCTAGTCTACCCAGACGAACACAAATTTCTTCTTATTTCCATATGCTTAAAGCTCCTCTCCTTGGTCAAAAGGAGAGAACTACCTATCTCTGATTCACTCATTTTACCTGGAGCTTCTATTTCTCGCTTCTCTTTAAATTCTTATTTGTTTATTATTGTCGTTCAGGTTCCCTTCTCTCACCACCTCCAAAATACTGTTCTTGGACTTTGACCACAGTCCAAAGGGCAGTCAACTGGCTAGACCCATAATGAAGGTCTCTCCCATGATGTTGACATAGCGGGTTATTTGCAGGCTTCTCTTTGTTGTTATGTTAAACTAGTTAAATGCATTCAAAGTAGGAGAGCAGTCTTTTATAGCCATTTAGGAAAATTGGATTTGTTCATGTAATTTGTCATGTCTTTGCTCCTAGGCTTTCTTCTCTTACATTCTGTACCCAGGGATAATCTATGATAATCTTTTCTTGTCTTTCCTCTGCCTGTGGCCAGGCAAGACCAGGTGGTGGGAGAAACAGTAGGTGGGAGTTGGCAAAGCCCTTCTATAGAAGCCTGTCTTAGAAGCAAGGATGGTGAGACTCGGGGCTTATGATCAAGAAAGACCAGTACCTGAAACAGGACTTCCTAGTTGGTAGAGAGGCAGTGGAAAAGAGGGAGGCTCCCAAGAAGATGGACTGGCACAGTGGGTACAGCAATGCGCT
>PVJH01025387.1:0-31622 GCA_004026705.1 Nesogale talazaci
GAGAAGGAGGATGTCAGGGTTTAGGTTTGGAGGTCACATGGGGGGAGATTACATAACCTCTTTCTTAGAGCAACTTCCTCATCAACATGAAAGACAACCATAGAGAAGGGGCTGAGCGAAGTACAAAGACCAAAGGGAACCTCTAAGCATGGAATCTTCCACAGAAAGGCTACACCCAGGGCTGGAACCTCGGCCTCTGCCCCATGCCCCCTCCTCCCGACATACAAAGGGAGTTATTTCAGGGTGCCTGTTGTCCTGGGGAGCCCAAACCCAAATGCCATACTGCTCCCCCATCAGAGTCCAGGCCCTGTGTCAGGCCCCCTCCTTCTCCACCCCACCCCACCCCAGGGGACACAATAGTGAGAGAGAGGCCCAAGGAAGAGGAGGCGCTCACCTCAGCTTCCCAACAGACAGAGAAGGGCAGCACCGTCTGCCCCACCACCTCCCTGTGAGAAGTTAACAGACTTGGGAACTCAGGTCCTGGCTCACCAGACGGCGGCGGCGGTCTGCTCTTCATTCCTCTGCGGGGGCCACACTTCTGCTAAGAAAAGCCCCTCAAGAGATAAGAAGCAACTTGCTTCTAAAAGCACCGCCTAGGGCATCCAGCCCCAAACACCTCGGGACTCCAGCACTGAAGCCTTGTGAGGGGCCTGGCTGTGGGCGGGGCTTCCCCAGAGACTGGCAAGGTCCATATTGGGTGCACCTTGTTCACCCAGGCAGGAGGCCAGTGAGCCATGGGCCGCAAGCATAGCAACCTCCAAGCAGAGTCTAATCCCAAACCCTCTGTGACATGGGCAGGGGAGAGTAGTCACACTTTGGAAACGTATGCACTTGGTCAGAATTGGGTCCTGAGGTGGATCCACTCAGCATGTCTCTAACATCAGAATCCATCCATGCCACCTCCCCTAACGCACACTGTCAGGGTACAGATGAGCCTCGCCCTCCAGACCTGACAAGGCACTTAGTCTCTCTGGGCGTTGAGTCTTTCACCTCCACCTCAGGAGGGTGTGTGAGGACGCACTCTATAACTGCCCCACAGTTCTGTCCCTGATGCAAACCTGCATCGATTAGTGCGTGCTGGCCATTGAGAGGGCCAGAGGGAAAAGACTGACTTGTTTCTGAGTTCCTTAGTGATGTCTGCCCTAAATGTGGACCCAGAGAGCAAACCGCTCATCAAGCGTCATCGTGTTTTACAAGCACAGAAAGGGAGGAGAAGCAATGCCAGAAGATCACATATGGGAACAAAAGACCATGCATTGCAAGGGGAGTGGAAAAGCCACAAATGTAGAAAATCAGCAATTTCCCGTCCAGGAGATTTCAACCCTCAGGATTTCCTGGATTTGAATAAGGTTGGATTTTGCAAAATACCTTTAATCCGCTATGTTGCTATGTTAGGGAGAGCCTGACCCAACTGTAAGATGCGTACCCGGCAGGTATCATTAGTCTTGTTTTCCCAATGAAGAGAGTGATTTCATGCAGGGGAATGACACCCCCAGCTTTCACAACAAGTCTCGGAGGCAAGCCAGGCCCGCCTTCCCACTCAACTCATCTGCCAGTCAAAGGGGCATCTCTACATATCAATCCCGGCCGACAGGAGTTGCCTGCGGGAGGAAGGATCTGAAGGAGAGGGGTAGGGCCCAGGGAGAGAGATGGCACATAAGACCAAGGATGGGGTGTTGTCGGCAGCAGGGAGCACAGCAAACCTCTCCTGTCACCATCACCGCTGAGACCGGCGGGCAGGAGGGCAGCTGACGGCGGACACACACACCATCTCCAGCAGGGCCCTGTGCACCTACTCTCACAAGGAGTGCTCAGCCAGCTCATGCCACTCATTTCCCTAAGAAAGCCACAAAAGCTCTTTCCATGCAGACAGTCAACTCAAGTCACAAAAGGGACAAATTAGCCAGTGATGATTTGATTTACCAGGGGATTGTTTTCTCTTTACCCCAGGGTTCCTATAAAGAGTGTGTGCCCTCCCAGCGTTTGAGTATAATCCCATTCACAAAAGCTTGGGGTACACCCAGCCATTCAGAAGCACAGAGCTACTCAGAGGCCAGGACTTCACAACCGCCCTGCATGGAGAACCATGAAACAGCTCTGCTCCTGGCCCAAACGCCAAACCCGCCACCCAAATAGATCAGTATGCGGCCTTGGGGCCGGCATGAACCAGAGAAGAAATACCAAGGAAATCGGGCACCAACTCCAAAGATGATCCCTGGAGGGAAGCTAGACAAGCCCTGCTCTCCATGAGCCTCGGAAAGGAATTCTTGTCCCTTCCAAAGATGCAGACACCAGGCATGACGCCAGGCACTGCGGACAAAGAGCAGCACGAAGGACCAAGATCCCTGCTCTTCTCAAGTTCACCATGTCATGGGCAAGCCAGACATGAGTCCAGTCACAACGCTGGTGGATCATGATGGTAGATGCACCTGAAGGCTCTGAAGCAACAGAATTCTGTTCTAGGAGAGAGCTCGAAAAGGCACCTGACCCAGCATGAGACTCAGGGAAGGCTCTGTGGGAAGGACTAACCACTGCGTCAAGAGTTGAAGGATAAGTAGCAACTAACCAGGCCAAGAAGGTCACTTTGAAAACTAAGGCACCCGGGACCCAAGCTGTGATATTCTTAATTGCCTCACATGCATGTAAAAGTTGGATGTGACTATAAAAGGCCGAGGAAGAACTGGTGCATTTATGAGTTGCGGTGCTGGAGAAGGACTATTGAAAGTGCCATGGATTGTTCAAAGGACAACCAATTCCGTCTTGGAAGAAGTATGACCAGAGAGCTTGGTAGGGGCAAGGCTGGTAAGCCCTCTTCTCAAGTGCATTGGACACCTTGTCAGGAGAAGGACATCATGCTTGGTAAAGTGGAGGCAGCGGAACAAAGAGGGAAACCCTAGATGAGATGGATTGATCCAGTGGGTACAATGACAATGGGCTCAGGCATGGGAACAGTTATGAAGATGGTACAGGACTGTGTTAGTCTGGGTAGACTAGAGACACCAATGCACAGAAAGTCTTCTGTGTATGAGAGGTTTTTTTTTTTATATAAGAGTGTACATTAAGAAAGCAAGCCAATGTAGTGCCGTCCAAGCTCATAAGTCCAACATTAGCTCATATAGCCAACACCAATGTACAAAGTCCTCCTCTGTCTCAAAAAACACACACAGTGACGCCGACTCGGGAGGAAAGCTGCATCAGTGAGCGTGTAAGTGTCTCGGTGCTGGCAGGGGTCTCCACGCAGCTGCTCCAGCACCCAGGGCTGCATCAGGGTAGGTCCACATGGCTTCTCCTCAGGGATGTTCTCACAGGAAGTGAGCCTGGCCAGCTGAAGCAGGGAACTAGCGACGGCAGCTGCACCCTGGTCTGACAATCGGAGAGCAAAAGACCTAAGAACCAGAAAGGCGAGGCTCACCGAACCACTTATCTCTCTGCCCTTCAATTAATCCCACATGTGTTTATCAGCCAGGTTGGCACAAGAAGCGTCAACTCTCTCAAGGCCCATGCCGTGCTTCTTTCTATTGTGTAGAGTGTCACTATGGACTGGAGCTGGTTTCAACCAGGTCAAGAGGGCGGGGCAGAGAGCGGCCCCGGAGGAGGTGAGAGCATGGACAGAGACCCTGCAGCGGTCGGATGGTCTGTGTGAGGGGACGCAAGGCCATCGTGGCTGGGGAGCAGAGCTCGAAGGGCCGTGTGGTGGTGGATGAGGCTTGTGGCTCCAGGGAAGAGTTTGGCCTTTGTAGGAAGAGCCCTGGGAAGTCATTGGAAGATTTTTAAGCAGCTGGAGCTGGGACCAGCTCTTTGTTTTGCAGACACAGCACTGGCTGGGTGCTGGTGGAGAAAGGATGTGGGGGAGGAGGAGGTGTTGCTGCTGCTGCTGTTGCTGCTTAGCCAAGATCCCAGGCTAGTGGAGCCGGTGGGCCATGGTGAAGCTACACAGAGGAGAAAGAACTTAAGAGCTGCGGGATAAAACCATGCCTAGTACGCTTTCAGGACAGGCTGGATGTAGGGCTAGAGAGAGCGTCAGGGGTGCTTTGACTTTGGGGTGAGTGGAAGATGTCGGTGAGAAAAAGACGAAGCTGTTTGCTCTGGGAAAGTTTTAGTCTCAGAAGCCCAAATGGGGCAGTTCTACCCCGCGCTACCGTAGGGCAGGGTCTCTAGGAACTGGACTCAACTTGATGGCAGTGAGTGGCGGCGAGAGGCGGTGCGAGGTGAGTCTTGGTGCTGCCACAACCACAGGAGATGGAGGGGCAGCTGGGAAGACCAGTCCCGAGGCGGGGCACAGGCAGCGACGGTCTCGAGAGCCGCTCAGGAACAAGTCCCGGGATGTGCTATCACACACACACACCTTCCCCTTCCACATCCCACTTTCATTTCTGTCTTCTTCTTCCTCCTCCTCCTCCACTTCCTTCTTCCTCTTCTGTCTCCTCCAGGTTCTTACAGGGCGACTTCACCAGAAAAATCACAAGATCAGGCGACTGTTTGCCCCAGAAGTCCTAAATCTTCCTAGGTATGGAAAAAAAAATCTGCTTCCCTCCAGGAAACAAAAGGAGAAAGTGAGCTTCAGATCTGGGAGGAGGATTATGTGGAGACACTCCGGAGGGTGTCCCGCTCCAAGGACTCGAGGGTGGAAAGCATTCACCAGCAGAAGTCTGGACTCTCTGGGTCCCGAGGCCCCTGGCACTGGGGCTTGTGGAATGCTGTGCTGCCCAGGAGCTGGGGCTGGACTTGATGCACGACTAAGGCTCAGAGGATGAAGTCCTAGTCTCCGAGCGCTACGCACCCAGGAACAATAGTCCCCCACGCACGTGCTCTCCCCTCAGGGCCTTGAGCTGTGTCCTTTCCCGTGATCCAAACGACAAGGCCTATGGGGACAGACTCACCTCCGGGACCAACGGACACAGAGACTCGGAGAGGGTCCGAGAGTCGGGCACCCACAACCACACAGCTAGAGGCACGGCTGGGATGGGGATCTCTGACCAATACATTTCAAAGCTCACATTCTTTCTTCCCTCCACCTACGGCTACCTTTCAGCTCCGATGGAGAAGAGCCTGGTACTGAGGTGCCGTCAGAAGCATTAATAATATATTATTATGGAAACAGTCGGCAGGTAGGTAGCATGTGAATACAAATGATGATGATTAAAGTTACAGAAAATGTATTATATAACTGTACTCCACTCTTCTGGACCTGGGAGTGGGAGACCCCCCCCCCCAAAAAAAAGTGCCAATTATCAAGTCATTTAGAGTTTGTTGCTCCACCTTTCAGAAACACTGGCCACCCACACCCAGCATGACACGAGGCCCTCACGTCCCCATTCTTAAAACATGAAATGTCTACCGATTTGAAAGAACTAGCATGTGTCCTTCCCACAGTATATGGCACATATGTAACCGCCCACCGCCGCCCCCCCCCCCCCCCGTTTGCCATTGGTCTTTATTATTTGGTAAATTCCTTTTCTAGAAATTGAACTTTCAATGCTGAGCTTACAAAGGAGCCCGAGTGACAGTAGGGGGTAGGTTGGGGGCTGCCAACCACAGGGCCAGCAGATCAAACCCACCAGTCTCTCCAAAGGAGAAACACGAGGCTGCCTGCTGCAGCAGCGCTGTACAGAGGCATCACACTAAGGCATGGTTTTGCTCTCTTCCACATGGTCACCAGGAGCCCTGGTGGCATAGTGGCTTACGTGGTGGGCTGCCCACTGCAAAGTCAGAAGTTTGAACCCACCAGGAGTTGCTCAAGAGAGAAACAAAGCGAAAAAGAACCGTGAAGCGTGGTGCTTTCAAAGACCTCCAGTCTGGGAAGCCTAACGGGCAGCTCTCCTCTGTCCTTTGGGTCGCAACGAGTCGGAATCGGCTCAGTGGCAGTGCGTGTCAGTACAAAGTCACCTTGACACTGGACAGTGCGGTCTCTTCGGGGTGGAGGGAAGTAGGCCTGCTAACTGTTCTGGGCTTTCCCAGAGTGACCGCCGGCTGCTGGGTTGAGTCTTCTCGGTTCACACGAGTTGACTTGGCAGCAGCCTGTGTTTCAGCCAACACCTACTGTCCTCCCTCGGCGGGGTCAAGATCAGAGGGCATTGACTGACCTTCGCCTCGGAGGCCCCATGCCCTCTGTTGGTCACACACCAGCAAAGCAAGAGAATCACACAGGAATCTAGTTGTAGTCTTCCAGGACCAGCTCCTGGGAGAGGCAGCTTTAGGATCGTTCCAAGCCTTTTCCTGACCTACTTCCTCCTCTCTCTCTTTCTCTCTCTCTCTCTCTCTCTCTCTCTCTCTCTCTCTCTCACACACACACACACACACACACACACACACACGTCTCCAAAAAAAAAAAAAAAGCATCACTAAAAACGAGCTTGTGCAACTCCAAAGTCTGCTCACAGGACTCACAATGTAGACCAGGGAAACACACCCACACAGCCTTCCCTCCAACCTCCACAAGGAAAGAGCTGGTGCAGTGAGCTGCTTCTTGTCCTGCACCCCACTTTGTGGGAAAGAGGCTCCAGAGAAGAACGGAGAAGCCCAAGCTCACTCACCCCTGGGGGGCCCCAGAGGGCCACCTCCCTGACCCCTCCTAGGGCCTCTCCTTTTTACTCTGTGGCACTCATCACAGTGAAAGGGTTCACCGGCAGGGGACAAGACACTGGAAGGAGCAGAGACTGAGGTAAGCCCCTCCCACCCCCACCTGCCCCTGCAGGAAACTTCAAGCTTACAGTCAATGAGGCCTGGTGGGTGGGCCGTGTCTTCCGGGGCCCACAGAGTGGCCTCCTAGGGCCAGGAGTGAACCACTCCAGTCACGAGGCTTCTCTGCCAACCAAGGCCTCATTCTTCCCTGGAAACAGGGCTCTGAAGCCCCTGTTAGATTCTCAAGCTTTTTGTCTCCCTGTGCCGTGCCCACCCACCCCCCATCCCCACCCCCAGTGTGGCCCAGCTATGCAAACAAAGGCACGTTGGGGGGAAGAATGGTGCTCATGTCTAATAACCCTCAAATCTGGCTCCACATGTGGCTATTGTTAGGTGATTTAAACAGCAATTACAGAAGTACCTCCTTCCTCCTCAGCAACAATCTAGGCCCTTAATCCAGCTAAGACGCAGAGACTTTAGGGTTGAGCTCGTGGAGATGGAGGCCCCGGCTTAAGGGGGCCTGCTCCAGAGTGGGGGAGCTGGAACACGGACAACGGCCCTCCCTCCCTCTATGGGCTCCTTCTGCCAGCTGGATCTTGCAGGGCAGCGACAGTGTGTGTGGTGAACAGAGCTTCCCGAGCCAGTTTGCCCAAATTCGTGAAGTTGGGCTGAGAACTCGTCAAGAAAGTCCCCGGCTGACCCTCGCCGCCCAAGCTGGGGGTGGGGACTGGAGACGGCCCCCTCTGGGAACATGACAGCCACCAGGGCACTCCCTGATCTCAACAAGAGGCTAGCCCAGTACCGGCCGCATCGTCAAGTGCCCCAAACTCAACAGTCCGGAAGACAACCTGCTCCAGGGAAATTGCGGGCCCACGCTGTCAGGCGAGGGGGGTGGTGGGCAGCACTCGATTTCTGGGAAGCGGTCCGATATCCCATCGAGCATCAATCACCCCACTGAACGTGCCACCCACCCCTGAGACCCTTAGCACCCGCCAAGGCCCCTGCCCCTGCTCCCTCTGCCATTTAGCTTACGGGCCCCACGGCGTCCCTAGAGTGACTGCCTTCAAGATGGTTGAGTTCATCTTTGGAGTACCACGTCCTCATCCAGCCCACCTGTCCCTTCTCACAGTTCATGGGCAGTGAGGACCCCGGGCAGTCAGGAGGGACTGGGGAAGGACACCCAGGAGAAGGCAGTGGCTATCAGCACCCGGGGGGACCCCACCAAGCAGGCTTCCAATGAGAGCCTGTTGTTCCCAGCTGAGCTCCCTGGGTGGGGGGTGGGGGCCACCTACAACAAATCTCTGCTCCAGCCCCGCCCCGCCAGCCCCCATAAGTCCCAGCCAAATGTGTGAGCTTCCCTAGGCAGAAGTCTGCCAGACGGGGCGGGTTTCCATCGCAACCTTTGCCTTTCATGGGAGTCCGCGCGTCTCCCTCCCAGACTTATATTTGAAACAAGGGGTGATGGATGGTCATGCTAATAGGAAGACTAGCAGCTGGTCCCCATTTATTTATGCGAAGAACCTCACACAGGGAGCGCCTTCCACATTCCACATGGACAACGAGCTCCCGCTCCGTGACCACGCGCATGTTCTGCCACGGGGCTTCCCGCCGACCCAGCCATCGCTGCCCCTTGGCCTCTTGTGCCCACCGTGAACCCCGCTGCTCCGCTCTCCCTTCTCTGGGTACAGAGGTGAGTTGAGGCTGCAGGCTGGACACAGCGGCTGGGCCTGCCAGCCGGCCAGCTCCATTAGTCGAATGTAAATAGCTCTCAACCCTTCAAAGGCAACAACAAGAGTCAGACTGTGAGGTCTGAGTCAGCTCCACGGTCTTGGTCTTGTGTTTCAAGCCTGATTCATCTTCCTGATAACTTCCATAAAGGGCCAACGCCACCTTCTTTGGTTGGTCAGCTGCGCCTTCTCAAAGCTCCCCCAGTGAGACTTCCACAAGAAAGTGGCATTTGCTGACTGCCTCCCCCGTATACACAACTCTGTTCCCATCATTGTGGGGTGGGAAGGGACAGCAGAAACTGTCCTCTGGCTAGTTACTGGAGGAGACGCAGGGTGAAGCAAGCACTTAACTCGCTCTCTCCGTGGCTAACTGGAGAGTCAGGGGGCCGCGTCCACAGGTGTGGAAAAGGGAGGGGGCAGTGCCAGGGCCTGTCTAATAACCTCAGAGCTGACCCGAATCGGACCACAAGCAAGCCTCAAGAGCTGGAGGTCTAACATACCTCGACTCGCCAATGTTTTTACCAGTTTGCACTGTCCTCGCCCTTGCCAAGGCACCCTGGACTTCTCTGTGGGCCACTGCCACGGCCACACAGAACTCACCGACCGTACGTAGCATGCAGCGCTTCATTAAGAAGCAAGGGGCGGCTCAGGATCAGGAGCTGTAGGTGACAACTTGGGATTAGGGTGAGCAGCAGGTAGGCCGTCTTCTTCGGGGAAGAACAGCTCCCTCAGCTCCTCTTGACTTTGCCAGCCTCCTCTCCGGCCCCTCGCCACAGGGTCCTTTCAGCCCTACAGTCTGCCCTGGGGCCCCATTCCAGCCAGCATGTCTTCTGAGGCATTGCCCTTAATCTGTGCTAAGATTCCTAGCCGCCCCTCTCTTGTATTCCCTTCCTTTGCCTTATCTGGAAAAAAAAAAAAAAAAAAAAAGCTCTGTAGGATTGGTTGTATCTCTTTGCAAACTCCTGATCAGTTTTAAGACAGGGCCCTCCCACCAAGGCCATGCATTAACCAATCCCCTCTTTGTAGGCCTGTGATGTACTTTGTACTTTGTGTGTAGGCCTTTGTACTCTGTGATGGAAGTGGGGGTGGGGGTGATGGTGATGGTGGTGGTGGTGGTGGTGGTGGAGGTTGGGTGAAGGTGAAGGTGGTGGTGGTTGTGATGGGGATGATGGAGATGGAGGTAGAGGTGGAGGTGGTGCTGGTGCTGGTGCTGGTGGAGGTGAAGGTGGAGGTGGTGGTGGTGGAGAGAAGGAACTGTTGAGTTGGTTTCCTACTCATATTGACCCTGCGTCCAGCAGAATGAAATACAGCCAGGTCTCAAAATTGTTCTCCTTGAGCCCTTTGTTGTAGGCACTAGGTCATTTCAGCTTATCGAGGCTCTTTCTTTTTTCAGTGTTGGGGCAGTGGTTCTGCGGTGGACTGAGATCCGCATGGTTGACAGTTCAAAACCACCAGTAGCTCCTCGGAAGAAAGATAGGATTTTTTACCTCTGTGAACAGTGACAGTCTGGGAAACCGACAGCACAAGGACTTCGTGGCAGTGAGTGAGTGCGTCTACATCGACCCAACAGGCTACGGAGACTTCATTTGCTTACTCTACCCCTTCATTTGCATATCACATTGAGCAATCCCTACAAAGTGCATAGCCATCAGAGGGTAGTTGGTCGCCCGGGACCTGAGAAAAAGTATCAAACCGAGATGTTCCCAGATTACCCAGAAACTCTAACAAATCCTTATCAGTAGGCAACTAGGAGGAATGTGGCTCTTCAAGGCTTAGGGAGGAAACCTGGCAAAGCAGTTTTCCCGAAGAACCAAGGCAGAAATCCACACAAAGCCACTCCTTCAGCCCCGGGGCCTGTAAGAAAGACCTGGGAATGGATTTCCCCAAAGACTGCCATGGAAAGCCCTGGGAAATGCACAAAAGGGGTCAACCTGCATCGGAACCAACATGTCCGTAACCTGGCTAGATTGAAGGTTTTGTAAGGGTTTGTAACCCAGGTACACATGAGCAGGTAATTCTGTGAGCCACAGCCCACAGCAGCCCCAAGACCCCAAGGCCAATGTAGCCAGGAGGGAGGGCTCTAGATTTGGTTCTCAGAGAGACTGGAGTTTGAATCCTCATTCCGTCTCTTTCTAGCTGAGTCACCTTGAACAAGTTTGGACTTAAGCTCTCCAGGCCCAGGCTCTCTCATCTGTCAAACAGCAGGGATCATCACAGGGCTATTGTGAGGGTTACATGAGTCACAGAGGGAAGGCGCGTCCCATGATACTTGACAGAGTAAGCACGCCTGGCCTGTGTGGTGTGCTGTGACGTCAGCAGCCGCTTTCTGGAGAAGGCGAGTGCCAAGACGTGGGCAGAGTCCAGGGGTCCACTCCTGCCAACCTTGCTGCAAGCTGCCTCGCTGGTCTCCAGGCTGAGGAAAGGGAAAGCTTCCTTGCCGAGCCTCCAGCCACGGAGAAAAAAAATGAGTCTCCTCTCCCACAAGCCACCAGGTCTTCCAGAAGCATAGGCTAGCCCTGCCATTCGGGAAACCGACCCTGAGAGGTAGGTAAAGGGTTGGCGCCCAGGGGCAAGAGTCTGATTGGCCACATCCTTAGCACCTTACTAAGGCCAGAGAGGCTGTTGGGAAGAGTGCCTCTCTCTACCTTTACAAAGGGACTGCCCCTTGCAGTCTCAGCAACAGAATGCAAAAGATCACGTCAGTGTCTGGGGGGAGGGGAGATTAGGGAGGTTAGGGGGTAGCAAAGTGCTCTCTCACCCATTCTTTCAAGGTGCCCCCACACAACCCTCTGGGGCAGGTGGGCTAGACATGAGTATGGTCCTTAGCTCCCAGACGGGAAGCAGAGGTTCAGCAATGTCCCCAAAGCCACACAAGCAAGGCTGTGGCCGCAGCACCTCACGTCCAAGTCCTTCCAGGCCTGGTCCTGTCCAACTGCTCTCCCCACCCACGTCCCTTCCTCTACACCAGAGATGGCTGTTGGGCCCATTGAAAGAGATGAGAGGCCTTTACGAAGTTTATGAAAACAGCAGCGTTATTTTCCACTTAGTTTTTCTGTGAGCTTTTTAAAGTGCACCCCCCATCACCACCACCAAAGAAAACAATGTTGAATGACCCAGGAGGTCGTAACTCCCCATTTCTCCCCCTCCCCTTCCACCCTGCCCCCAACAGGCCCTGGTGTCTTCTGTCTACTTCTGTCTCTTTGTTCTGGCCTAGTCTAGGTAGTGCCTATCAGGGGGATGACACCAGTCACCTGTCCCTTTGTGTCTGGCTTATCTCACTCAGTATAATGTCTTCAAAGATTGGTCATGCCATGGCATAGATGTGAACATCATTTATCTTTATGGCCAAATATTATTCCATTGTATGACTTGCTATGGTAATAATTTCTTTTATAAGAATTCATAACAAAGGAATCCCGAGAAGTTGGAAATTGATAAAGTTCTCAAGGTTCAACTTTTCCTGCAAGATGATCGTCTGTCCCATCCTCCCCCAACTCCTCCCTCACGTCTCTGGGTGCCAGGAATCGCTGCAGGGTCCCACGGAACTCACAAAAACTCGAGGAAATGTCTCACGTGGGGGTTGGTGGGTGCAACTCAGTCCAAAGTCTGAAGGCCAGGCAGTGGTAAGCCCTCCCTGTGCTGGGACCAAGGACACACTCCACTATCAGAAGTGGCGAACCTCGGATATACTCACAACAAGGGTTCAGCAGGCAGTTGTGTAGCAATAATTATTATTTATTATAATTACGATATAGAGATCATGACAGAGAGAGAAAGAAACAATAAGAGTCAGACATATATAACATCAGGGTAACATGCTCACCTCCACCCCATGTGGCGGTCCGCGTGGAGAGGGAGGAAAGTGAGAGAATGACATGATGAGGGAGAGGAGCCGAGAGCGTCTGGCACTCAGGGCAAGAGAGAGGCGGGAGCGAGAGTGAACTTTAATTTTCCCCGTTTAAATAACCTTCTGGGGGACACGTGAACCTCACCGTCACTGGTTAGGACACGTCACAAGAGAGGGCTATCTCAAGGGCTATATGGGGATAATGGTTTAGGGATGCCTCATGACTAAGAGGAGAAGGATGTGATAAGGAAAGACTTCAGACTCCTGGGGGTAGGTGAACAGGTCTACATTGTTAGGGGTCATTGACAATGACTCTTGAATCCCACCGATAGGCCTCGAGGGAAGCAGATCATCATCCTAACCTGAGTTACACAAAGCCCTCAGATAACTGGGAGCATCAGGGAGATTAGCTATCTTGGTCAGCCTCATCACGAGTCAGACGAAGACTTCATAAAATAGGAGCCTCGGTGAGAATAGCTAACTTAACTAGCACACTAAATGTTGGTAAATCGTTTGCTTAATATTTTGGAGTAAGCAATTGTGGAAAAGTCCTGTCTTCAACCGACATTCCACTCCCGGCTTTTGCCAGTGACGAGCTCGTACACTCCGGGGGCTCCTTTTATGCGAAGCAGGACACAGTGCAGGGAAGCCTGCCCCATTTCCTCACAGGTGAAGCCTATCAGTACCTTCCCTACCTTCTTGCCAGACCTGGGCGGCAAAAGGCTATTTGGTGGGAGCAATGAAATTTCAGCCAAATGTAACCATCTAGTCTCCACCCCCGGACGACTGCATCTTAGCTATGCACATGTGACCCAGAACCTCTGGCAAGATGTTTCCAGTGGGCATTGGCCTTCTACCTATCTTCATCAGCCAAGCCATTTCAAGGTCAGGTCGCCATCGCACCCGATTCCTGCAGATGTCAGCAGATCCTGCCCTCTGCCATGGGCCCACAGCGACAGGCGTACAAAAGCGAGGATTTTCCTATAGCATATCCTACATTATGGCTGCAAGGGCCCTGTGAATTGAGCACAACTCACATACCAGATCGTATTTATCCATTTATCGATTGCTACGTGTGCTGTTTTTGCCTTGAGCCTGTCATGAAGAATACCGCCACGAGCACTGGCGCGTTGTCTGGTATTGCAGAAAAAGAGACGGCAACCACGAGGGCCCGCTATCCACTCCCTGCCTCACCACATGCCGCCTGGCCTTGTCTCTATCCTGGTGCTGCCTATTGCCCTCCTGCACACGATCTGACAGCAAACCCAGTCGATTTGGTAAGACTGTCCTCCGTAAGGACACGAAATGTCTTTGATTCCTGTATAACGAGAGAATATTCCAAAACGAAGAGATTTGCAAAGCGAGGACTTTTGAAGGGGAGGAAGCCCCATCCTGGTCTTTAGCTTGTGTGCAGGTCCAGATTTGCCCTCCCTTCCTCTCCACGGCCATGGCTCAGCCCCTCCTGTGGCTCAGGCACGTGTCCTGTCAGCTGGAAACCCTCCTGGGCTGCTTTCTTAGTGGTTGTATCAGCCGTGGCTCATGACACACCCCAGTACCTGCTCATTGACTCAAGGGATCTTGAGTACTTCCCATCATATCACCAGTTTTTAGTATCTGTTCAGTCTATTTTTGTCTCCCGTTTTGGTTTTGGTTTTCCTTCCCTGTTTTGCATTTTGTTTTCCTTGCCCCCCTCCCCCCCGTTCATTTTTTCATTGTAGGACAAACGTTGTCAGATTCATTCCACATGGTTGCTTGCAGGCAGTCAGTGACAGATTTCATTTTCACGGCAGTGTAGTATTCCACTGAGTGGCTTCCTATCACGATTCATTTACCTGCGCTGCTTTTGCTGGGGATCTGAGTGGTTTCCAGTTTCAGGCTGTTACTATGACATGGGGGACCCGTCTAGGGCATGCTTTTGAATGCCCATCTGCCCGCATTTCTGTGGGGCTTCTACGGAGGAATGGAAATGCTGGACCATGCAGAGGCATGTGCTTAACTTTAGGAGGAATTGAAAAGCTATTTTCCAAACACATGTACCAAATGTACAGCGTATCCGGCTGTTCGACATCCTTGCCAATACTCAGAGACGTCCGGGTTTTGCTTCATTTTAATCACTGTGGCAGATACGTAGCGGTACCGTTCTGTGGCCTGCACTTGGGCTTTCTCAGACATACCCGTTGTCAGTTGGATATCCTCTTTTGTGGAGCCTCCAAGTGCTCTGTCAGTTTTTCCCATTGGGCTGCGCCTTCTCTTTCAGATCAATTGGTGGGAGTTATTTACACACTCTGCAGACAAGACGTGTGTCAGATGAGGCTCTGTGAGTGCCTTCTGTCCCCCTCTTTAGGTTCTTTTTCACTTGCCTAATGGTATTGGGGGGCGGGGCGAGGGGCCCAAGATGAATTTTCAAGTTAAACAAGACCTAACTTACCAACCTTTTCCCTTTACAATTGAGTTCTTGTATTTTGTTCATAAAAACAAAGCCGTTGCCTATCCTGCCCTTGATTTTTATGGAGCGACTTTTAGGGGAGAATTCCTACTAGAAAGAGGGTCCTTGAACCCTTAGAAACTACAAATGGAAACATCAAATGTACAACTACACCAGGCAATTGATTTATAGGTACCTTATTAGAAAATCCATCTCCTTACTAATGACCATTGATAAGAACCAAAGCCCGTCCACTTCTAAAGGTGATGAGAGAAAATGACTCAGACAAGATCATCTCTGTCAAGAAAAAATGTAAGAGCATAGTGTATGATGAGTTTGGGGCTTCGGGGCGGGGGAGGGGGAAGGGTAGGGGGCTCTTTAAAATGTATCTACTTAACAACATGCCAAGGACTGGCAAAGAAAATGACAGCAGGGTTCTTAACCCACAAAAAAAGAGTAGAAAAACGCTGGCAAAAGAAATTGAAATTACTTCCAAAAAACAAGGGGGCTTCAAAAAGTTGGTGAGAAACTGCCACTATATTTTAATTCTGGCTTTTTTTTCATGACTTTTTTAGGGAGGGATACCCTTCCCATAGGACAGGAATGAAGAATGTTCATCCCATAGGCTGTATAAGGCCCACAGAATTATTAATATCATCTAACAACTCTCTAAAGAGAAACAGTTCCAGTGATTGCATTACTCACGGTCATTGGGTCTATCCTAACTCACAGACTCTAACTCCCTCTTCCCTATGAAACAGGGAAGAACTACCTCTGTTACTTTCTGGGTCCCTCACTCTTTACAGGAGCAGAGAGCCTCATTCTTCCCCCTGAGGAGCAGCTGGTGGTTTTGAACCGCTGACCTCGCAGTTAGCAGTCCAACTCACCGCCACGACACCACCCAAACTCCACAGCCATCACATCAATGGAGAGCTAATTAAATGCTGGACCAATATGGCCCTTGAATGAGCTTATGAATACCCAAATGGCCGTTGGCAGAAAAAAGCCTTCCCACCCCTGCCACAGGGACTTCCTCTCACCAAGAGACTTGCATGCTCTTCTCTATGGAAATGGTTCTAAAAGCTTTCACCAGGGGGCATTTCTCCCACCGAAAGAATAAATGAAAAGAGGATTAACCTATTTTGTGATGTTAGCAGAGCCAAATACATGAGTCCAAGCAATTTAAAAGACTTTCGCTGCAGTGACAAGACCTCTGTAAAAGCCAGGGTGGTCACTGTTTAAACAACAATGAGTCCAGGAGTTAATGGCCACCCCCTGCGTCTGAACCTCTTCTCACATCTAAAAACAAAGCAAAATAAAAAGCCACAAATAAAAAGAAGCCCCCAAAGAGATGTACCACCTATGGCGCATGGCTTCAGCATTATTCAGCATTCAACTCAAACCTCACGAACTGCCGTAAAGTGGATGCCAGCTCATCGCAAGCCCATAGGACAGAGGAGAACTTTCCCTGTGGGTTTCCTAGACAGTCACTTTTCAGGGGAGTAGAAAGCCTCATCTTTCTTCCATGGGACAGCTGGCGGATTCGAACTTCTGGCCTTGCAGTTTGTTGACCTGGATACATCCTAGTATGACAGGGAGTCAGATGATAGTAAGACATTTCAGATTGCATGTAAGTCTGTCAGTGCAGAGGTTCAAAGGGAAGAGTGAAAGAAACCCCACGAAGAAAAGGGGAGGAAACAGAAGACATACAGAGCCACTCCAGAAAGAGGACGTCTGACATTAAATGTCAAAATAAGAAGCCCCGCTCCAGAGTGCAGGAGTGCACAGTACAGGCTGCAGGAAAAGTGCTGAAGAGTAAGGAAAGTCGTGGGTGTCAATGACAAAGAAATATTGTTTCTGAAGAAGAAGAAAATACATAGAACAGACGTGTTCATTTCCCCCTTTGGAGGTGTGGCAGGGAAGAAAGAGGGAAAAGTGAGAGGGAAAAATTAAGAATCCTGCAGAAAAAAATAGAGGAGAACCAAAGCACGTCAAATCATCTCCTCTCCATGACTGTCATCACCCATTCAGTAAACGTCACTCTTGAAACATCAAGTCTCTCTCCAAACATGATTAGGAATACGGAGACCAGGGGCCCAGAATAGCTCCATGGTAGGCCACATAGGACAAACATTGAAAATACGAATAAAAGCATTGCAACTAGGGAAAATGTTCCTCTTCAAAGAGAATGTTAAAACCATGAAGCTAAAAAAAATTCTACCATAGCATTGCAAATTAAATCAAAGTAGCTTTTAGGGATTCAAAAATACATAACAAGAATACTGGAACTAAATATAAATTCTAAGAATAGAAAAGGACCAAAGTAAGAAAAGAAAGAAAAAGAAATGTAATAAGAGTTGATCAAACTCAGAAAAGAAGCTGAAACTAACTAGCTCAGATATTTAGAATAAATTACTGGGTACCCAGAAAAATACATTCAAAAGATACCAAAGGAAGATAATAAGACATCCCAGAGAATATACATTTTTTAAAGGTCAGAAAAATTTTAGTTACAATGAAAGACAAGAAAAGAAGATCCAATATATGTATAGGTGCAGTCCATGAAACTGAAAGCAAAAACAATGAAAACAAAAGAAGTATTTAAAACTATATAGTCTATGCTGGGAAATTTGAAACACAGCTAACTGACAGGAAGAGATACATATTTTTATCTATTCCAAAGAAAGGGGACTCAACAGAATGCTCAAGCTATAGAATGGTATAATTGATACAGCACACATGCAACATTTTGCTTATGATTTTTCAACAACAGTTATAGCAGTACATTGACAGGGAACTTCAAGAAGTTCAAATCAGATTCATAAGAGAATGTGGAGCAAGGGATATCATAGCTGATGTCAGATGGATCATGGCTCAATACTGAAAGGATATTTACTTGGGTTTTGTAGGTTATGAAAAGGCATTCGACTTTGTGGACCATAATCAACTCTGGGTAACCTTGAGAAAAAGGGGAATACCTGAACAGGTCATTGTGCTTACTCACAACCATGAGCATGGATCAAGAGGCAGTCGTGCATGATTAAAAACAGGAAAGGTGTGCATCAGGGTCGTACCCTCTGACTGTGCTTGCTCAATCTGCGTGCTGAGTGAATCATCTGAGCAGCTGCATTATATGAAGAAGAGTGCAGCATCAGGATTGGAAGGAGACTCATTAACAACCTTCAGTATGAAGACCTAAAACCTGGTTTGATGAACATGAGGAAGAAGTGAAGCACTTGCTGATGAAGATCAAGAATTGGAGCCTTCGGTATGGCTCACAACTCAATGTAGAGAAGACCAAACCCTCACAAAGGGACCGATAGGTGTGACACCACGATCAATGGAGAAAAGGTCGAAGGAGTCAAGAATTGTGTCTTGCTTGGATCCAAAATCAACGTTTATGGAACCAGCAATTTCAAAAGTGAAACTGCACTAAATAAATCTGATGCACAAAACCTCTTAGAATCTTGAAGAGCCAGGATATTACTCTGAGGACTAGGATACACCTGACCCAAGCCCTGGTAGTCTCTACTGCATCATATGAGAGTTGGCACTGAATAAGAAAGACCATGGAAGAATATGGAGAGTACCACGGATTGCTAAAAGGACAGACTAATCTTCATTGGAAGACGTAAGGCCAGAACGTTCCTTAGTGGCAATGATAGGAAGACTTGTCTCACGTACTTTGGGGAAGTTATCACAAGAGACCAGCCCCTAGGGAAGGAACATTATGTTTGGTAATGTAGAGGGTGGGAAAAAAAGGGGGGGAGGGGAGACCCTCAAAGAGATGGAGTAACACGGTGGCTGCATCCATGGCCTCAGGCAGAGACACAAGGATGATGATGGTGTGGGACCATGCAGTGTTTCATTCTGTTGAGCATGAGGTCACTATGGGTCGGAGCCGACTCATGGCCCCTGACAACAACATCGTGAGAAGGCCCACAGTTCAACTTGGAAAGTTTCTCTGAAATGATCAGCTTAGAGATGTGTCCTCATAAAACTATTGACCTCTAAGAGCAAAGGAAAAGTTCTCAGGACCACTATGTAAAAAAGATAAAATCCTTATTCTGATAAAGTCAGGCTGGCACCAGACTTTCTAAAAACAAAGCATTTTCAAGACACTGAAGAGATAAAAAGAAGTACACTCCAATAATTTTATGAGCAGATATCCCCCCCAAGGAATTCTTATCTATTTTTTCCATAAGTTATTTCCCAAAGCAATGTATTTTAACTTTTTTTTTTACAAAACAAACTTATCACCTTCAAAGTATCCACCATTACACTTAATACATTTGTCAAATCTGCTTTCTAGAAACACTTTTCAAACTCATCTGTTTGCGTGGTTGAGAGTACCTCCTTTGTCACTTTACATTGGAATAGCAAAAATGTGTATGTTTTATATTAATAGAGTATGTTAAATATACAGTTAAAATGTAAAGGTGACCACCAGTCAGCTGAGTAGATCGTATGCAGAATAAAGACTGTTTTGCAAGCGTCCTTGTAGTTCAGCTAGATAAAGGCATGTTACTAGAAACTAACCCTTGGCCAAAGAGGGAGACTCATTTCTTTCTTCACCTCTTCCACATTGTCACATTGCTGCCCTTTCATGTCCCTCATCATTTGAGAAACAAAAAGAAGTCACACAGAGTAAGATCAGGTGAGTAAGGTGCATGGGACAAGAAAGGTATGCTGTTTTTGCCAAAAACTGGCACCCTGAGCTGGCTGTGTGAGCAAGTGCATTGTCATGGTGGCAAAACCAGTCCCCTGTCTACCACAAATCAGGCCTTTTTGGTTCCATACGGTCATGCAATCTTTTCAGAACCCCGAAATAGAAAACTTGATTAACAGTCTGACCGGGTGGAACGAACTCCAAATGCACTGAGTCAATATTTTCATCCGTTCAGAAAGTTGATGGCCATCCAGAATGAGGTTTGTCATCAATTAACACTTCATCTTTTTTGAAGCCAGAAAACCATTCTTACACTTGCGTTTTTCCCATAGCACTGTCCTTGCAAGCTGTGTTCAGCATCACAACAATTTTTTGCAGCATTTTTCCTAAGCAGGAAACAAGATTTCACAGGGGCACACTATCCTCTTAAATTGGCCATCACAAAAAATGAGGTTTGAGCAAAATTGTTTTTACGAAATAAAAGTCACTGTGACCAGAGAGGAACTTCCTAAGCGATGCCAATAGGTACACAAACTCGATTCTTGCCTAGCAGGAAAAATGTGTACTGTGAATTTTCTGTTGGTTTTTTTGGTGGTGGTGGGGGATACCCTTGTCTAACCAACCTTCATCCAACTAAACATCCATCCATCCAAGAGATAACTAAGAAAACCTCAGTAAAAGTATGAAAGATGAATGATGAATAAATAATGTAAGTAGCCCTAGAATAAAGCCGGGTGGGTCCATGTGTATTAGATGAGTACATAAACATATGTTCTGCAAAGCAGGAAGAATGCAACTTATAACACGGTAACAGAGGAGGGAAAATGGGAGCGCAGAAGATGTTCACTGGCTGCTGTTTAGATAAAGTGGTGAACATCAAACAAGGTCCCTGAAAACTGGCTGTTGTCAATTGAATGGTCTCCTCCAGGATTGTGTTGAAATCCTGGCCCACCAAACAACTTTTTTCCTGACGAGTCTAGGTAAGAGATCTCTAAATCAAAACACACCACTGTCATTTGGTTAATTCCACGCTCCTAAAGGGTTTCATTGGCTTTGTAAATTGTCCTCTGTCTCCTTCAGAGCAAATTGTGGGCTTGAGCTACTGGTCTTGTGATTGCAGTCCAAAGTTTCTCCCACCGCAGCACCAAGGTCCTCTTAGGTAAAAAAGAAAAAAACCCACTGCCATTACGTCAATTATGACTCATCAATACGCAGGCTAGGATTTCCAAGACTATCAATCTGAATGGCAGTAAGTAGCCTCATCTTTCTCCCATGGAGAACCTTGTGGGTTTGAACCTCTGACACTGAAGTTCATAGAGCAACACTTCCATAACGGCACTTCCTGGGCTCTTTAGGTAACCGAACAAAAAAAAAATCAAGCTCACTGCCCTTGAGTGGATTGCAATCCGTAGTGAACCTTAAGAACGGAGTAGAACTTCTGTGGGTTTCCGGGGCAAGCAGACAGCTTCCTCTTTCTCCTGCAGAGCAACTGGTGCTTCTGAACTGCTGATCCTGTGGTTCTCATGGCGGTCCAACTCGTCACCCACCACAGCAGCAGGGTTCTTTTAGTGAAGAGATGATGCTGAGAGACTTAGACGATCAGTGTGTCGTATAACAGGGCTCTTGCGATAAAAACCTGGAACTCTAATATGGGGATTGGTCAATTGGGCCACCTCACTGCTATCAGGAGTTAAATGATGGGAGTGGAGCACATCTTTCGGATGCTGAGATGCCTGCGCATTGGACGTTCTCATTCCAGGAGAGAACGTTTTGACACCCGAAAAGTGACAGAGCAGCAGCAGCAGAGTCGCAGCCAGGCAGTGTTGGGCTTTCTTAGACCAAAGAGTGAATGAAGTGTCAGGCCTTTATGCAGGAAGCTTGCTTGTAGAGTGAGGTACCCCCATTAGTTGGGATACTAGGTTGGCTGTTCTACTGGGCTATGGCCAAGGACCTTCAGGCTGAGGCTGCTCGCAGAGTGGAGTGTCGAGTGCCTTTGGGCACTTATTGGCAGTGCTAAAATAACTTTGTAACATTGCCCAAACAGGGCAGAAGCCAGGCCAAGAAGGTGAGAGCCAGAGAAAGTGCTGCCTGTGGGCACGGCAGAGAAGAACTAAGACCAAAGAGAGGCATGCCTGTAGTCATGGCTAAAAAAAGACTGAGAGAATTATGCCCACAGCATTTCTGACCTTGAATTATAGCTTCTCAACAAACACCATCATTGTTGTGATTGTGAATATGGCCTGTGTGGCCATTGTGTGGCAGTCATGTGCTCATGTCAATTTCATGGTTGAGATGTAGGGATGGAGTCTAGCCTGTTAATCTAAAGATAGCCATTGAGTAGCCAATGAGGCCTCTGTGTGGGCATGGCTTTCTCCTGAGACTTTCGGGAAATCTTGCGGTATTTCCCTGGTGGAAATGAGAAGCCATCTCCCCAGTTGTTGGGAGTCAGTCTCCAAGACAATGAATTACGGACAAGACAAGATGGCATCGTCCCAGGAGCTAAAGGAGCCCAAGAAGAAGCCACATGGCCTTACCCTGATGGAACCAGATCTCTGAAGCTGGAGAAGCCACATGGAGACCCCTGCCAGTGCTGAGTTGCTTTTACCACTACTGGATGCTGTTGATGGACCCTGAGCCCTGGAAGCGAAGAGTCATGAGGGGACCCCTGTCACCGCTGGGACTCTGCACCCACTGGCCTGTGACTTCGTGAGTCAGAAGGAGACTTTAGAGACTGGCATCAGGCATATGGGCTAATATTGGACTTAGGACTTTGAACTGGACTGGGTTGGGATGCTTTCTCAAGGTTCCATTTCTCTTGTACATAAACCTTACCCTTATAAACATATGCATGTCTTTGAATTTGTTTCTCTAGTCTACCTGGACTAACACACATTGCAATAAATGATCAAACTTAGTACGATCCCTGGTGATGTCGTGGGTGGCAGCATTGGGCTGTTAACCACTCAGTCAGCAGTTCAAACCCACCAGCTGCCTTGCAGGAGAAAGATGAGGCTGTCTACTCCCCTGAAGAGTTACTGAGCCCCGGTGGCACAATGGTTGTGCGCGGGACTGTGGCCCACTGGGTTGGAGGTTCAAATCTAGGAGCAAGGCTGGGCCTCCTACTCCCACCACCAGAGGGCAGTGATGCCTCTCCCAAAAAAGAGTTACAGTGTCAGAAACTCAAGAGGCAATGCCTGCCCTCTTCTATAGATGACTATGAGTCAGAATTGGCCTGATGGCAGTGAGTTTGGTTTTGGGGTGCTGTGAAGTCGACGCTGTTATGGGAGGAACAGTGGGTGTCCGCATTGGTAAGAAGTTTGGAGGGTGGAGGCATGTCTGACCTCTACCCCAGAAGGATCAGCCTTGAGCGACTGAGTATGAGTGTCCTTCCCCCTCGAGTAGTCAGAGGGGACTGGATGCAGAGGGGACTCAATGTTAGAGAGAAGGGGGAAACCCCAGCCAGGACACAAATATACACACATGTACACCCACGCTTATTGCAGCATTCGCAATAGCCAAGACAGAATAACCTATGTGTCACAAACAATCTACTCACCAATAAACGGATAAACTGTGTTACATGCACAAATGCAATACTGCCCACTAATAACGAATAATGACAACTCTATTTTAATAATAGTTTAAAAGAAAAACAAGAAATGGCTTACAGAGATGAACAATATACTCTGGCAACTCGCGGGAATGAAATGGGAGGCAGAGGAATTTTTTTTTAAGGAAAGAAAGAAGGGGAAATTAGAAAACATACAAGTATTTGCTAATTTCCAAATTTGCTAAATTCAAAGAAAAATGCACAGAGGAGGAGAATGATTTAAAATGATGTGGAAAATAGTGAAACTTCTCTGAATCTACTTTTTAGTAGCTCTCAACACATCTTATTATACATATTATACAAATTAAATTGCGTCAACAGGCATGAGAGACGCACCAAACTAAGTGCAAACAGAAGCAAATAAACCAAACTGTATTTCAAGTGAGTGTAATCCTGAGAAACATCCAGCAAGCCCAATTTGAGAAGCATGCCGTAGAGAAAACTAAGAACCAATCCAAGTAATGAGATTATTTGAGCAAAGCACTTTGCCAATAGACTCTCTCTTGTGGGAAAAAATAATTGCATATTAACCCCAAACTCTTCATCAGGTTTGCTTTTCATCATGTAGTGGGTGTTGCTGTCATGAAATTATTTTAGGTGTATTTGATGAATGAGAAAACGATGAATCACAATCAACTGGATCCAGAAGCTCTCACTATAGAATAAGGGTAATTCAAATAAAGACTGAGGGAAGGCAAAAAGCAGCCTGTGAGGATGAAATAGAATTTTAACAGGAGAGTCTATTTCACGTATTTAAATGTATCCATCTATTTGAAAGGAATCCTAGTGGAATAGTGGGACAGGTAGCAGGCTGCTATCTCCAGGCTGCCTGTTCAAACCTACCAGCAGTTCTGCAGGAGAAAGGCTACTTGCAGCCATAGAGACGGCCTCTAAAGCTCTAAGGGGCAGTTCCAGTTGTCTTATCGGGTTCCATGAGTTAGAATACAACAAGGGATCCTCAGGAAATGCATCCAAAATGTGTCTTATGAAAAAATTATGCATGGATTTCAACAACTTTCTGCACCGAAATCAACCATGCTAACGTTCTATGTCTTAACAAGATCTCATTTAAGGTCCCAAGAAGACGAAGGCATTGGTTTGAAGAGAGTCCCTATTGGGGGTACCTCCATGCAGTCTGTTGAAATTGAAATAGGAACAAACATTGCATTGATAGTGCAGCTTGGGTGGAAGAATGGCGAAACCACTGATGCTTGACACGAAGTTTACGAGGACCATGCCCCAAAGAAGTAACAGAAATGTGAAGGAGGAAGACAATGAACAGTGTAAGACACAGTGACAATAATAATTCGTAATCAAGGAAAGGTTTTACGAGGGTGGGAAAGTGGAGGGGGGCGGGGAAGATGAGTTGCTACCCAGGGATCAAGCAGAAAGAAAATGCTTTGGAAGTGTTGAGGGCAACACATGCACATGTGTGCTTAATACAGCGGATTGACGGATGGTTATAAGATTTGTAAGAGCTCCCCAATAAAACGATTATTAAAAAAGAAATCAACAAGATACAAACAGGTAACTCCTTTTAAGAAGGGAGGAGACAAGGCTGAAGATGGAGTCCACAGGGGCAGACGATGCGCAGCAAGGTGTGTTACTGTTGTTGTTGTTGTTGTCAGTCTTGACCCCCAGCGACCATGTGCACCACAGAATGGAAACACTGCACAGTCCTGCACAGTCCTGACAATTCTTCCTATGCCCAAGCCCATTGTTGCAGCCCCTGCATCAGCCCACCTCATTCAGGGTCCCTCTCTTGTTCCCTGTCCCTCCCCTTTACCCAGCATGATGTCCTTCTCCTGGGTCTGATCTCTCGACAACATGTCCTCCTGTAAGAGGCTGTAAAAAAAAAAAAAACTAGCACAGCATGCTTAGGAAAATGATCGCGATACCATGTGATTCTCTTATTGTCAGGTGCCAACCAGTCTTTTGCGACCCATAGGGAGCTAATGCCCAACAGACGTAACACTGCCAGCCCTGCCTGCCCCTCCTCACAATCTGCCCTGTCTCCTGGAGCTGGCTGTGGCAGCTGCTGTGCCCATCCGTCTCCTTGAGGAAGTAATTTGTCATGAAATCATTCAAGAAGTATATTTTAAACAAGCTGGTTTATCTTGCTTTCCTGGGACATTATTTACAAAGATGCTTCTGGAATAGTTAATAACAATGTACTTTATAGAATTATCTACTACTATATGTGGTCTTTTCTTCAGATTAGAATTTCAAAACCTGAAAAAAAAGAAAATGATCTCACAGTTGGGAAAAAAATCTTATAAAACACATGTATGGCACCAAATGTTGAAATGAGATATGTCATGAAATTTGGAATCATATGTGTAATATTGAAATTATAAATAATAGCAAAAATAACTTATAATGTATATCATTTCACATATGTACACATAACTTTACATATTTCAAAGAGGTCTGTGTATATATGAAGGAACTTCAAAAAGTTCATGGAGAAAAATGGCATTGAAAGATAATGGAGACTGAGCCCTGGTGGTGCAGTGGTTGTATGCGGGATTGCAGCCCACAGGGCTATTGGTTCAAATCCAGCATCAACTCTCCAGGAGCAAGGCTGGGCTCCCTACTCCCACCAGGGCAGTGATGCACCCTCCCCCACCCCACACACACACCAAAGAAAGATAATGGAATTTTCCCATGAAGTTTCTACTGTATAGTTCAGAACTACGGAGCCCTGATGTATAATGGTTAGCCAGGCAGTTGCCAACCAGCCAGCAGCTCCACAGGAAGAGGCTGTGACAGTCTATTTCTGCGAAGTGGACTGTTGTTAGATGCTGAGATGGTTAAGGTTTATTGTCCCAACCTGGTCGATAAACACGTGGGATTAATTGAAGGGCAGGGAGATAAATGGCTAGGTGAGTCTCATTTTTTCTGGTTCTCGGGTCTCTTGCTCTCTGATGGTCAGACCAGGGTGCAGCTGCTTTAGCCAGTTGTTGGATTCAGCTTGCAAGGTTCACTTCCTGCGAGACGTCCCTTAGGAGAAGTCACACGGACTTACCCTGATGTAGCCCCGGGTGTTAGAGCAGCTGTGGGGAGACCCCTGCCAGCACTGAGATGCTTACAGGTTCACTGATCTGGCTTTCCTCCTGCAGTCAGCATCAGTGCATGTGTTTTGTGCGCTTGAGGAGGACTTTGTAGATCGGTGTTGGACATATGGGCTAATGTTGGACTTATGGGCTTGGGCAGCACTGAGTTGGGATGCTTTCTTAATGTACATTCACCCTTTGTCTAAAACTCTCTCATAAATACATATGCGTTTCTGGGGATTTGTTTCTCTAGTCTACCCAGACTAACACAGATGCTATCAGGCCATTTCTGACTCATGTACCACGTTGAAACATTGTTCAGTCCTGTGCCACCTGCACATGTGCTCATATCATTGAGCCCATGGGTGCAGTCACTGTGTCAACCCATCTCATTGAAGGTCGTCCTCTTTTTCATTGACCCTCAACCTGACTAACCGTGATCTCCTTTTCCAGGGGCTGGTCTCTGATGACGATCCACATACACGAGATGAGGTTTCACCATGCTTGCTTAGACGCACATTCTGACTGAACTTCCAACACAGATTCTTCACCCATGGCCTAATGAAAAAGCATCAATTCCCCTCCGGTCTTCCTGATGTTTCATCCACTTTCTGCAGGCAGAAAAGCCACTGAAAATCCTATGGTTTGGGTCAAGTGCACCTGAGACCTCAAAGCGACATCTTTGCTCTTTAAAAAGCTCTTTTACAGCAGAGTTGCCCGATGCAATATAGTATCTGATTTCTCAGGGACTCTTTTGATGGTGTGGATTGTGGATCCAAGTGAAAGGGAAGGCTTGACAATGCCCATCTTTTCTCCATATATAGCGATATCATATCTTAGTCCAGTCTGGAGGATTTGAGATTTCTTTGCGTGTAGTTGTGATTTGTTTTGAGGGCCACAGTCTTTGGTCATCGTCATTAGCAAATGCCTCAAGTTCCCCTCACTTTCAGTAGGGATGTCATGTACACACTGCAGGTTTCTAACCTTCTTCCATCCTGACACCTTGTCCTTTCTCATTGAGTTCAGTTTCCTGAATTATTTGCCCATCATACAGGTTGAACAAGTGTGGTAAGAGAATTCCTCATTTTAAACTATGCAGGATTCCCTTCTTCTATTAGAATAATTGTCTTTTGGTCTAAGTACACGTTTCATTTGAGTACCATGGGTTGTTTTGAAACGCCTGTTCTTCTCAATGTTTTCCACAGTGTGTTATGATCCATACAGTTGGATGCCTTCCCACAGGTAAGCACCTTTCTGATACTCTCTGCTTTCAGTCAAGATGTATCCCATATTCCTGGCTCCACATCCTCTTTTGAATCCAGATTGAATTTATGGAAACTTCCTGTTGATACCCTGCTGCAGCCATTTTGAATGATCTTCAGCAAAATGGTATTTCATGTGATATGTTTTTTTCCCCTGCGATATTAATGATAAACTCAGAATGGTCCTTACAGGTCATCCCCTGGAATTATGAATGACTGCGCTTATTGTTGTTTTCCCTGCTGTGTCCAATATAACTTATTAGCAGTAAATATGTGCCACGTACACCCCTGCGGCATATAATTTACTGAAGCTATCTTTCTCAGGAGTTCACGCACAGATCTGATATTTCCGTGCAATGCTTCCAAAAGAGAATGGATGCATAAAGGTACTGATAATCATACGAATAAAAGGAGAGGGATCCCACTTAAGTCAAGACCAACTGGATTCAAGTGACGATGGTATGTCAAAAAGCCCAGTCTGAAGGGGATTCCATTCGTTGAATCTGGGATGCTTTGAACATCAAAATAAAGGTGGATGATATGATAGCTCATAAGAGGAAAATAGAAACCCGTAAGATGACATTGATGGCAATGAAGAAGGAGGAGGAGGGGGGAGGGAAGAGAGAGGCCAGACTCTTCACTGAAGGAGAATGCCCGTGTGAAGAAAGTGGTGGAACCAGAAAAATATGAGTAATCAGCAAAGACTGAAATAAGAATCCTTCAATGGGGCTACATTCTAGCGAGGGAGATTTTTGAGGGGCAGAAAATGTGCATGTCAGTGTCTGTCTGCAGACGGCTGCTTACTTACAGCCGAAAGGACAACCTCTCAGTAGAGTCGCCAAACAACACCTTGACCAGAAAAATCAAAATGAGGGGCAGATGGACAGCACGTGCCTCCAGATACAACATTCCGAGAAGAGTACACTATCCCAGCTAGCTTGCGCAACCTGAATCCAGTCGTGAGAAAACATCTGACAAAGCCACGGTGAAGAACATGCTGTATTCCCACCTGTTCTTCAAAACATGATCAATGACCTCAGAGACAAAGGAAGGATAAAGAGCTGTTCTAGATGAAATACCATTTAAAGAGACCTGACAACGAGATGCAATACGCGGCCATGTACTGGATCCTGTGCTGAGCTGGGGGGGGGGGGGGGGGATTGACATATAGACGGGGCTGTCATTGTCCTTAGATGTCACTGAGTGGTTCTGACTCACAGTGGGACCCCCATGGGGCCAAGCAGGACCACCTCATACAGTTTCTGAGGCTGTGGTGTGTATGGAAACAGAATGGCAGGTCTTCCTCTTGCGGAACCAAAAGGTGGGCTCGAACCACTCACCTTTCCATTTGCAGCTGGATTTTGTAACGATTGCGCTCTCGGAGCTCGGACCGTGGGCTATAGATTAGGCCCATGCTGTTAGGTTGAGATTAATCATTCCATGACCCAAGTTTTCCCACCCAAAGGAGCCTATTGAAACCTTGACTTGGCACCGGCCCCAACTCTACTCTCCACAACTGCCATGTCACATTGGCTTTTACTGGCAAATAGGCGGGTCTTGCAAGGAGACCAGCGGTTCTTCAAAAATCTGCCCAAAGAGTATTATATCTTAAGTGCTCCCAGACGCCAGAGTAGATGCACTGAGCCAGAACACAACCCCTCCCTCACCCCTAAGGTCCCCTGGAGGCACCTCAGCCAGTGTGTCGGCCTTAAATCAGAGAGAGTGGCCTTCCTCCAACCTTCAGTCAGAATGAATGTGGCCCCATGGGCAAGAAGCCCCCAACTCCCCCCAGGGAAAGCCCCATGACCTGTGTGGTTCGGGCCTTCACAAGCCCGTGAGCATCCCCACCCCCATCACGGTCAGCCAGCAGGAGCTGTGGGCAGCCACCCAGCGACTCACCCAAAATAAAAATGGGGGGTGGGGTGGGAGGGAGCAGGGGGAGGGGAGAAAAAATGGGAACTGAGCCATCATTCACATTTAGGCCATTTTTTTTTCCTGCTGGAGATTTATTCTGGACTATTGCTTCTGACACCCCTCGTCAACACAAACAAACACCATTTTGCCACAAACAAACACCATGTGGGAAGGCGCTTCCCTTCTCTCTCCTCAGAGATTGATCCCCTGGGAGAAGACCTGCCATCCGGTCGCCCTCGGCTCTGTCAAGGCGGTCCTGGCAGAAGGCAAGACAGGCCGAGCTAGGGGTCTGTGGGTTCCATGGCTTCCAGTTGCTGCAATCATCCTGGAGTTTCTCACACCAGGTGAACCCTGAATGATTCCAATGAGGGGAGGGGGGGCGAGGGAGAAGGAGAAGGGAGGGGGGCGGAAACTCCGGGAGAGGGAGCCTGACATCTCCGATGGCAGTCTGTCACCTGCTTGCGTTTGGGCAGACGTAGGTGTTCCTAGGCTCTTGAGTCTCAGTGGAGGTCAAGATGTCGCGTCCATTCAGGCCAACGGCAAGGGGTCTGAGCACAGAGGGCCTTGTCTGGGGTTCACACTGCCGAGAAGAAAAGCAGGGCCACATGTTATCTCTGCAACTCAGCTGACCCGAGCATGGCCTCTCGCCGGGATTAAGTGCCTGATAGCAGTGACATTCACGGCCCAGAGCAAAGGCTCGCTACGTGATTGCCTGACAATGAGCCACCCGCCTGACTGGTGTGGAGGCCGCTGTGCCTTCTCCTGCCTCCACAGAAGAATACTACAGGGTCATCCCAGGAGATCCCCGTGTTTGACAAAGAGCCATCTTATCGATAAGCCCTGAGGCTTTGTCCCTTCTCAGCTTGGTGAACCCTCACAGATGTCTTCCTGAATAGGTCAGCCTGGCCACGGAGCATGCTCCTGCGTAAGCTGCCTGTTCTCCTCTCTGGCCTCTGGAAAGTGTTATCTCGGGAGGAGGGATGTCAGGACACACGGACTTGTCGCAGCTGAGGAAGAAGACTAAGGATGACTCCATGACTAGGGAGACAGTCATTCCCCCTGGCGCCAGACAACATCATTTCCCACCCACCTTAGGAAAGGCCTTGACCGCTAAGTTGCCTCTTAAAGCTGCCTGGAGCAGTGGTGGTTGTGACTCAATCGTGGCGGACAATTCTTTCTCTCTGGATGTGACACCATTCTGGGGAAAGGCTTCTGGTCCGGGAAGCATGGAACTGCCAAACCATCCCTAAGTCAGTCCAGTTGCTCCTGGTCCAATAAGCCCCACAGAGGATAAAGGGGCCAAGGCAGCCCAGTTAGCAGCTCCCTGGATGGGACCCCAGAGGGCCTGTCCTGTTGGCCGCTGAAAGTGAAGGGAGAGAAGAGACTCCCAGGGTACCTAGCTTCTCCTGAAGAAGGCTCTTGGTGCTATAACGTCCTGCCCTTTCAAGCTAGACCGGCCTGGCCAGGGAGGTGGCTGGGTATATTGCCCCCCACTCTCCCAAGGTAGCTGAGCAGCCTGGTGATAAGAGTACAGTACAGTGTGAGTGCACACACAGAGGAAGGTGGCCTGTCAGAACGACACTGAGGAACGTGTGACTGGGGGTGGGCAGTGGGGGAGACAGGACCGGTCACAGACTGAGTGGGGGGAGGGTTGCGTTCCAAGCACAAAGGCAGGAGCCAGCTGTGCCAGGTGTGTTTAAAGTTCATCTTACCCTTGGTTGCCCCATAGCTTTGTGACGGACAAGGTGGTGGGGCGGCGTATTCAGCCCATAATGTATTTCTGTCAGAGTGGCTGGGAATAAAAAGGAGGTGAGTGGCGAGAGGCTGCTTTTGTATTGCAGGTAAACAACCAGCTGGGAGCATTTTTTTTTCTTTCATCTTCTTCTTCATCTATTCACGTTCATGGGAATTTTACTGACTCTCCCAACATTCCTTCTTCTCCATAAAAATGTGGGTCCCAGCTGACTGGGACTGCTCTCCTGAGCTATCCAGTTTAAGAGATGACCCGGAGCCCAGCAGAAGACTTCTGCTGACAGGGCACGTCTCTGTATAGAACTGCCCCTGCAGGGCGCCCACACCTTCAGGAAGACGCTACACAAGTGGTTCTCAACCTGTGGGCTCCGACCCCTTTGCGGGTCGAAGGACTCTTTCACAGAGGCAGCCCAAGACTATTGGGAAACACATACATATTTCACAGTATATAACTGCATATTGTTTTGTGATGACTCACTATGCTTTAATTATGTTTCCGTTTAATTGATAACAAGTAAAATACATCCCGCTTATCAGATGTTTACGTGACGCTTCATAGCAGTAGCGAAATTAATTATGAAGTCGCAACAAATGGAATTTTACGGTTGGGGTTCACCACGACAGGAGGAAGTGTTAAAGGGTCACGGTGTTTAGGAAGGTTAAGAACCAACGCTCTACATTAACCAATGACGATGACAGCATATGGACAAACATGCTTAATGCCATTAGCCCCCCCCCC
>PVJH01025388.1:0-31606 GCA_004026705.1 Nesogale talazaci
GACCTTTTATTCCCCATCTCCTTCTGGTAGGATTTGTCTTCCCCTTCACCCAAGTTAATACCTGTCAACCCTCGAGCCCAGTGGTCGGCAAACTGCAGCTCGTGAGCCACGGGTGGCTCTCTCAGTGTGAAGGTGCAGCTCTGAAATAACCCTGAAAACATTTGAACGCTATGATTTCAGATCACGGTGATTTCATTTGTTTGGGAAAAAACATATTTAAGGCTCTTGAGTGATTTTAAAGTTGTTAAGAGGGACAGGATTTACTCTTTGGTCTCGAGTTTGCTGACCCCTGTTCTAGCCTATTCCTTCTCTCCCCTCCCTTGCTTTCTCACCCCATCACAGTCTGTTTCTTGTGGGATGAAAAACTTTTCTTGAGTTTTCGCCTGCAAGGCAGTGATCTCTTACAATATCTGTCCCTTCAAAGGCTTCTCTGGAAGATATGGGCCCTTTGCTTTAATAAACTTTCCATTGAGGTATAACAGACACACTAAAAGAGTAAGATGTACAATTAAGATGTACAGCATTGTGCATTTTCAAAAATACAGCAGAACAACTAGCTCCCAGATAAAGCACATCACCAGCATCCCAGAAGCCCTCCAATTCCCACTCCATTCCAAAATAAATATTGTGCTAACTTGTCACAAGCTTTACTGTAAAAGGAATCATACATACACTGTGTGCTCTGTCTGGCTTCTTTATAAAAAAAAAATATCTGCTTGCTGCCTGTGTCTTTCCTTTCCATGCTCTAGATAGTAGAGTGAACAGTGGCTGGTGATATTAGCATCACTCATCTTATCACCTTTCCCTGTGCTTTCCCCCTACCCCCTACATCATTGCCCTGGTGGGAGTTGGAAGCCCAGCCTTGCTCCTGGAGAGCTGCTGCCGGATTTGAACCGTCAACCCTGTAGGTTGCAGTGCCGCACACAACCAATGCCTCACCAGGGCTCAGCTCCGTGTACTTTTTGTAAAAACAAACAAAAACCAATTGCAGCCCAGCTGATTCCTCCTCCAGGGAGCCCCGGGATGAGGAGGACTGCCGGGGGGATTCTCAAGGCTGTAATCTCCAGGAAGCAGATTGTCCTGTCTTTCTCCTACAGCCTGGTTAGTGGCTTCTTATAGCAATTCTTTGGGGTTTTTTTTTGTTTTTTTAGGCATCACTGTCCTGGTGGTGGGAGTAGGAGACCCAGCCTTTGCTCCTGTGAGCGGGAATTGAACCTCCATCCCAGTGGGCCGCAGTCCCGCGCACAACCACTACGCCACCGGGGCTCAGGTCCTTATAGCAACTCTTAAACAGGACTATGCCATCATCCAAGAAGGCCCGAGGGCACTGGTGGGTAAAGGTTGGACTGCTAACCTCAAGGTCGGCAGTTCAAATTGACCCACAGCTCTCCGGGAGAAAGCTGAGGCTATCTGCTCCCATAAAGAGGCACATGCTCAGAAACCCACATGTGGTCACCGGGAGTCAGCAGCAGCTCAGGGGCAGGAGCTAGGGGTGGGACTGCCATCATCAAAGAGCCCTGACAGTGCAGCTGCTGGCCCAACGGTCAGGGATGAGAACCCACCCACCGAGGGATTTCTGTGAGGAAAACCTGCTCTGCTTATAAGGTCGCTGAGTCGGGGTCGACTCCACAATGGATTTAACACACACACACACACACACACACACACACACACACACTTTTTTTTTTTCCTTTATAGCATTTCATTGAAAGGGGATCCAAACAAGGCACTCACTCAAAAAGCCATGGGCATCGAGTCCATGCTGATTCACAGTGACCCTCAAGGGCAGGGTAGAGCTGTCCGCGGTGAGTTTCTGAGATGATACCTCTTTACAGGACTCTTTACAGGAGTAGAAAGCCTCATCTTTCTCTCTTGGAGCAGCTGGTGGTTTCAATCTGCTGGCCTTGCAGATTGCGGGCCAGTGCGTGACCACGACACCCCTGAGGATTCTTCAGTTAGGCCCAGGTCGCATTCATATGCTTAAGTCCTTTAATCCATCGGTGTGTCTCCTCCTCCACCACCTAGTCTACTATCTTCTCTCCTCTCTCCCATCCCTCCTTTTTCTCCCTCTCTTCTCTCTGCGGGAAGGAGGGAGGCGTCTTCATGCCCTTAATTTCCAAAATACTGGGGTCGTTTGCCCTGCAACCTTGTTCAATGAGTTCCTCTGTCCTTTGAATTTCCTGTACGCTGGCACTAATTTGGTCAAATATGATTGTGGTTTTGGGGACTGTGGGTCTGTTTTTACTAGACCACACCTTCATAGGAGGTGGTGTGCATTTCCATCCCGGAGCTAGACAATGCACGCTTGTCTCTGTAATGTTAGCAAGCGATTACTGCTTTGTTCTATTAATCCACCGGGAGTAATAAACTATTCACATTCTATCACTCCTTCTCCACTTATTTCTATAAAGAGAACCTTCCCTCAACCATTTGGCTACTCTAAGATATACCGTATAGACTCGAGTATAGGCCAACCCGGATATCAGCCAAAGCACCTGATTTTACCACAAAAACTGCATAAGAAATGTGCTGAAAAGCTCAGCTTATACACAAGCATATCAGGTAGTTCCCTTAGGAATGGCATGATAATGCATCAGAACAAGCTTTTTTCTGTATGCAAAAATGAGGCAGGAGTCTGTATCCGTAACCACCTTAGGAGGGCTCCCCTGGGAACAAGAAGCAGGAACATTCAGTATTGTCTTGAGGGGAGGAGCACAAGAACAAACACTCTCACAGGATCGTGGTGGCAACAATCTGACGATGGGAAGGAAACACAGTATTTGCATCCAAAAGCCAAACAATGCATGCTAGTTTCTGGGCAGCTATTCTAAACTAGACACTACTTTAAGGGCATCAGGCGAAAGGGCTTCTCTGTAACCGGGCACGTGCAGGGCATCTCTATTGCTCTCTTTGCAGAATCGACAGCGAGAGATTTCTGAATCATAACTTAGTGAACTGGACTGCCACTGATCATTGGTCCCGGTGCCCTGGTGGGGAACGGAAATAAAAGAACCTGTAGTCATTTACTAAAAAGGATACCACACCTATGCAGACACGTTTTGACAAGGGTGTTTCTTATATCGCTGTTTAGAATAGCAAAAACTTAAAATAATGCTGTGGAAAACTGAGGAACTGGAAGGGAGAGTCTGTGGCCTAATATCTACACTTGTAACCCCAGGCTTGGAAAATGAGGTCTAGTGTTAAGAGCTCCACAGTTCCAACAGAGAGACACACCTTCAAGGTCAAATACACATTCTCCCCATGCAAAAATGTCCCCACAATAGCCCTCCATGTCAACTTGAAGTGCAGGGGTGGAGTCCTGTCTGTCCATCACGTCACAGCCTGATGGTGTCTTCTTGTGGGAATGACCTCTTCATAAGGAGAGTGGAAACGGGGCTGGGAAGATGAGTGTGGAGGGCGAGGGAGGCCAGCCTTGATTGAGAAAGGCAGTGTGACCAACAGAGGGGACTGTCTTGTGGGAACGTGGCTCTGAGTGACACTTGGAGAAGGGCTTCCTATTGACAAGAGACACCTTCTTGCTTTCCGAGTAGAAAGTACGGACCAGGGAGTCCCTGATGGCTGGGTCTCGTCCACAAACTGAAGAGCAGCCCCAGGCTGACCCTACAATGAGCTTCCTACCTACGACCTGCTGCAGGTGGACCACAAGTCAAAGGGTACCCAAAGTCCTCTGCTGGACAAAGGGCTTTCATGCATGTGTACCACAACCTGGCCTGGAGGGGCTGTCTCTGGAAGGAGAACTGGACAGAAGCGGGGATGGGGAGGTGTCCCTTTGTTCCTTTCACATCTTGAGCCATTGCATTCCTTTGAATGATTGTAGTGGGGGCTCGCACAACTCTTATCACAATCCATACAAACATCCATTGTGCCAAACACATTGGCACACTTGTTGCCACATTCCTTCTCAAAGCAGTTGCTTTCCCCTTCAGCCCTTGCTATCGGCTCCTCCTTTTTGCCCTCCCTCACGAACCCTTGATAATTTATACATTATTATCATTTTGTCAAGTCCTACACTGTCCAACGTCTCCCTGCACCCACTTTCCTGTCGCCCACCCCCCAGTGCCGAGCCGCTGTATTTTAGTATCGAGTCACATAAGGCCATATCGTGTGACTCTCTCCAAAAGGCTGTTCAACTCAGTGGGCCCTATGCCATTCTTCCTCTCGGGGCAAACAACATGTGGACAAAGACCAGGGGCTGAGTGGGAGGGCGGGCTGAGGACAAGCAGATCTGTCTCCGCGGTGATGTGAGGGTGGAAAGAGGGACACTCTACTGCCTCAACCATGTCACCATGTGACAAAGCCCCGGAAGGCAAAGGACTCTGGCCAACGCCGGGACCTCCTTAGTGTCCTTTCCGTGAGACCCCAGCAAAAAGGAACAGCCACGGTGTGTGCGCACCTCTCTTTTCAGACCCCGAGCAGCCTGGGGTGCCAAGGGCTGCCCTTGCTTTCAAGTGGCTGGAAGCCAGAGCTGGGCCTGGGAGGAGGCACCAGCCCGGGGCAGGAGGTGGACACGAGGCCTGTGGGAGTTCCCGGGTATCTGCCAAGCCAACTGGGCTGCAAGTACATTTCGCCTCCTCCACCAGTGCGGAGGACAGAGAAAAAAAAAACAGTACGAAACACCAGGTGTGCTGGCGGTCCAATTTTTTCACACCATTTCCAAGTGGTGATCATTTGCACGGCACAGTCAGTTGCAGGGTCATGTAAAGCGTTTCCCAGATGCCCTGAAAAATCCAGGTTTCCAAATTGGTGGAGAGAGTGGATTATTTCATGTGAAAAGTCACTGCCTTAAAATCCTAAATGTCTTCCCCTTGTGCCCAGACAACAGCGGCAGGCCATCTGCGAGCAGGTGGGGGTGCAGGCTCCAAGCAGGCCCTGAGCAGGGTAGGGGACAGTGACTAGCGAATAACTGACTGCTACCAGGCCACAGTCCAAGACTCGGAATTGCTAACCAGAAAGCTCTTGTTTGGGGCAGCCTCACGGGGAGCTCTTTTTCAGGAAAGCTGAGTGGCCACTCCCAAGATGGGCTTCACAAGATAGAGATCATGCTGCCCAACAAGCAGGACCTGGTCAACTTTTGCTTAAAATATCATTTCTGCCTGCTGTCATTCCTGCTCATAGAATCTCACGTTGACTCTGAGCATTCAATCTTTTTAATATTTGCTATTTTAAAACACTCACTTAGCTCTTTCGAGGATTTTATACTCATGTAAGAAAAACAGGTGATTGCTGTGGATTGAACTGTGTCCCCCCCAAAGTTATGTATTGTATATCCTAAACTCTGTGCTCTGGGTTCTAATCCCATTTAGGAATGGGTCATGTTTGCTATATTAATGAGGCAGGATTAGTGTAGGATATTCTCACACTAATTTCAAACTGGTATAAATGAAGAAATGAAAAAAATGGGAAAAAAATGAAGAAATGTTCTTTTTTAATGAAAAGGTCTGGTTTGATGAACATAAATAGGAGACTTAAAATCCCGAATTATCTGATAAGCCCAATTTTCTGCCTCTTGTGCACCTGCACAGCATGCCATGTTTTCACCAACACCCTCCCGTCCCACCCCCCACCCCCCATACCATGCTTGTGTACAGATAAAGCGTGGACAAGAACACAGATGTCAAAAGATTCTTGCATAGTGTGTCCATGCAAGTCTCGGGGCACTTCTTGACCCTTCAACCCCATGTATGAAAACATTGCATCTGATGCTATTTGCACGAAAGGGATAAGTCTTAATGAAGTCTCAAACTATTTCTCAATGTAAAAGATTATTAAGGGAGAGAAGGCATTATTATTTCCTGCATCTCAAGAAGGGAGCACTCTTTACGAGAGCATTTCACTCTCAATGTCTATCAGGAGTCATTTTTAAGTGGGTAGGGAAAGAGGTCGGGCAGTGTTAAGATAAGACAGAACATTAATATTTTACAAAGACTTGAGGGCTGATGGGGGAGAGGGGAGCAGGGACAGAGGGGAAAGGAGGCGAAGCGGATATCAAGGGCTCAAGTGGAAAAGCGGTTATTTGGAGAATGATAGCAGCAGACATGTGAAGGTGCTTGGCACAGTATAGGTTCTTATGTATTGTGAAAAACAATGTACAAGCCCCCAATAAAATGATTGTTAATAAAATAAATAAATAGAGGGGGAAAAGAAATCATTTTTAATTGTTCACCTCTGTCTTGGAATGAATTATGAACAGATGTTACATAATAAGGGAGCCCTGGTGAGTCAGTGGGAAATCACTTAGGTGCGAACTGAAAGGTCATTAATTCAAATTCACCAGCTGCTCCACAGGAAAATGATGCAGCAGTTGAGACTTCCGCAAGGATTACAGCCTTGGAAACTGTGGTAATTCCATAATTTCATGTCAACTTGACACATAGAAGTGTAGGGTTGGGCTCTAGCCTGTCTATCAGGCCACAGCCTGACAGTAGTGCTCGATACACTTGCATTCAGAAAGACTTGCTGGAAGAGCTGTTGGCAGACTGAAGGTGGGGAAAGGCGCTCATTGATCCTTTTGAACTCCGAACTCGTGGTTTGCCCCTGAAGCTGGAACAATCTGGAGCCCCGAAGGAACTCTCTTCTCTGAATGTTAAAGAGAGCCTGCAGCCAGCCTGAAATGCTCATTGGCTCTCGATTGCCATGCTTCTCCCCTGCCCACCTGGATCCACTTATTGAATGGACATGGGAGAAACCTAACAATACAGAGAAGAATGGAGTCTGGCCACTGACACCCAGGTACCTGGTCCACAGGGAATCGAGGAGACAAGAGCGGGTTGACTGACCTGAAGTTCATGATCTAGCCCAGAGGGGCTAGAGTTTTTGAGAATGTGTGACGGGGCCCATGGTCAAAAGGTGAGGTGGCCAATGGGCACCCTGGTGAGGCTAAGCAAGGCAGCCTACACTGAGTTGACCAGAATGCAAGAAGAAGAAAATAATATTTTGGGGCCTGTGTCAATCAGGTCACAACCTGATGGTACCTCGTTGTAGGCATTGCCTTCTCATAAGGAGGATCCTCTGACCTCTCTCTCTCCTTCCCCCCCCCCCTCTCTCTCTCTTTCTGCTTTGACCTTCTATAAAACTTTCTGAGACCTGCTACCCCTTGTGATGTGGCCACCGCCATTGGATCCACACAGCTTTGCACATCCCCACCTGTGATCTTCTTCTTGCACTCTGTATCACTGCATGTGGCTGTAAGTCTGAAGAGGGGCTTATGGACTAGTATTGGACTTATGAAATCGTAACCCATAGGGGGCAGTTCTACTCTGTTCTATAAGGTCATTCATTATAAGTTAGAATCTACTTGACAGCAAGAGATTGTTTTCCTTTGTGTGTTTGTTTGTTTTGGTTTGCTGTTATAAAAGGGAAATATGCGGAGCAGTGGTTGTGTGCAGAACTACAGCCCACAGGGTTGACAGTTCAAATCCAGCAGCAAATCTCCAGGAGCAAGGCTGGGCTTCCTATTTCCACCAGGGCAGTGATGCGAAAAATAAATAAATAAATAAATAAAAGGGAAACAATTGCCTAAACAACTGCCATGCTCCTTCCGCGGTTAAAGCTTGACTCTGATTCTGGGTATTGAAAACTCGAGTAAGAGAAATGACCTGGGAAGACAGAACATAGACGGCCAAAGCTTTTCTATAAAACGTTCATTAAAACATGAAGAATATTATTAGAGCTGTCCAAGCACTCATAATTTGGAGATGTGATCACCTTCCAAAAGTGGAAGGTAAACATTAAAGGCTTTTCCTATGAAAGACATGTCAACCTGAACAATATTGTACATTGGAGTCATTGCAGTATATGAAGCACATTTACGTTCACTCTCTGAATCTACACAATTGTGTGACAAAACAGATGCTCTTACCATTTTATCACCTCCATTTTAAGAGATGGACACACTGAGGCTTATACAAGTGATCAGAGTTAAACAGGTGGCTAAGCAGTTCTTAAAGTCCCGCTTTCAGTCACAAATCAGTTAAAACTTTTAAAAACTATCCTTTTTAAAAGGTGGCACTATTTCCTCTCTATGCTGTTTCCTCTCTCTGGAAAGGAAGTCTGAAACCAGTTTTAGTAGCACTTGGTGAGGTACACCAAGACCAAGTGCACGGATAGTTCACAAAGACGATGCTCTACATCTTGCCTTGGCGAAGAGCATCTAGGTCCTAAATGCTCATGAGCAGTCATCACTAGACCATCATTGGCCTCTCTCCACTTGGAGGAAAGAAGAGTGATAAAAACTGAAAGTCGTATGGAAATACTTAGCCCATTGGGCTTAGGGGCCATGCAAACATCCGTCTCCACAACCCAGAGACCAGAAGAACCAGATGGTGCCCAGCTACTACCACCGACTGTTCTGGAAGGGATCCCATTACAAGGTCTTTGACAGTGTGGGAGGAAATATGGAAGAGAACTCAAAACCATAAAAGGCACTAGGTTTACTGGTCAGACAGAGACTGTAGAAACCCCAAGATTATGGCCTTCAGGAGTGGAACTGAATTCCCCTCCAGGTTAGAAAAATCAACAATTGAAGATGAAAAGAGCAGCCTTTAGGACAAAGGTTAGGAATGGAGACAGGAAACAGGGAGGAAATGGAATAGCTGAGGGCACATTGCAGGGACTGCAATGGTAAATTAAACAAAATGTGTAAAAACTGTTAAATATCAAAGTGATGCTCTGTTCTGCACACCTTCAACTAATTCATAACTAAACTTTTTGGGGGGCATGGGTGTGTGGGTTTTTTTTTTAAGCATTTCAGTATTTGAGCAAAGTAGAAAAGTCTAGAACCTTCCCTCTAACTTCCAAAACAAAGCCTCCTAAAATAGAAACTCAATCATACGGCTCATCCTTTTCTCTCCTAATCTCCATCAGGAAAACATGGTTGGACAGGCTCATTCCCAATGGTGAAATTCCAAATTTCTCAGTTTGGCAAGTAAGACTGCTTTAGGACTCTAAAATTATAAGCACTGTTCTCAAAGGAAAACATTTCCTTTATTAGCAATTGGCTTGGAGAATTCCATTCTCAGATGCTAAATATAACACTTTCTGGCTTTTATAATAAACACATTCTCCAGATGATTTTGAAACCAATGATTGTTTGCTTATTTACCACACAAGCTTGCCATAGCATTTAAGCAACTGTAACATTTTAATGAATCTGTCATATTTGACCTAAAAAGATTGTTCTGAATTCTTCTGCTATGAAATAAGAAAGTTCCCATCTCACAACTCATTTCTCCAGAAAGATACCCTTATTCTATTATTTCTAACTTCCTTCTCCACAAAAACACTCACTGCTGGGGAGTTCCCACTGATGACAACCCTGCAGGACAGAGTCGAAGTGCCTTATAGGGTTTCCCAAGAATGTGACTTTTAACTTGCATAAAAGTACACTTACTGAGTGTTCTGGAAGTATCCAGCAATGTACTAGAAAGATACACACACACACACACACACACACACACACACACACGAGATTAGGTAAAAGTTTACAAAGCAAACCAGTTTCCCATTTAACAACTGATATACATTTTGTTTCATGACATTAGTTACAATGCTCTCACTATAACAGCACTCTTCCTACTTCTATTCTGGGTCCTGTGTTTTCATTCACCCAGCTTCCCTGCCTTTTCCTGCCTGCTAAATTTTGCTTTTGGACAAATGTTATCAGAGGGTGGCTGGCCTCCTGATATACTCACAGCAACGGTTCAACAGGCAGTTGTGTAGCAATAATCATTATTTATTATAATACCGATATAGAGATCATGAGAAAGAGCATATATATCCTTTCATATATATATATATATATACATATACACACACACATATATATCCTTTCATGATTCATGCTCACCTCTCCCCCACTAGATGGTCCACGTGGGGAGAGACGGAGGGAGAGCCGCAGCCTGAAGGGAGGCAGGCTGGAGTAAGAGCAGGCTGGAGCCGGCAGGCTGGAGTGAAGCAGGCTTGAGCAAGGCAGGCTTTTTCTCTATCCTAAATCCCATCCCTATATACCCTCTGGAGCCAAGCCAGGCCATTAATGACAGGCAAGCACACACATCACAGGAGAGGGCTGTCTTAAGGGCTATATGGTGATAAGGGGGTGGTCTTAGGAATGTCTACGTGACTATGTGAGCAACAGGACCAGATCTTGGGCCTCTGGGGGTAGGTAAACTTTTCTGTCAGGTTAGGGGCCATTAACAATGGCTCTTGAGGGAAGCGAGCCATCATCCTAAGAGCAGGGGAGTTAGCTCACAGTTAGACAATACGAAGGCCTTAAGTAATTGGGAATATCAGGGAGAATAGCTAACAACTTCCATGACAAATGCTGGTAAGCAGTTTGCCTAATATTTGGAGTATAATAATTGTGTAAAAGTTCTGTCTTTGGGCTGAGCCCCGGTGGCGTAGTGGTTGTGCGCGGGACTGCGGCCCACTGGGACGGAGGTTCAATTCCAGCAGTGGGGCTGGGCCTCCTACTCCCACCACCGGAGAGCAGTGATGCCCCCCCCCCTCCAAAAAAAAGTAAAAGTTCTGTCTTCATCCGACAAAATGCTGCCTTTTCGGTCTCGGATAGTTGAGCGTTCTGAGAAGCATGTACCTCACAGATATTAATGTTCCCTTTATGTGCCTACCTATCATTTGGCTGTATAATGGTCTCTGGGGAGTAGGTTTGAAAAGAGTCTAATGACCAGTCTTGCATGGGGGGTGGGGTGGGAGGGAGGGCACACCTATGATTAGTATGTGCGGTCCTTTCTATGAATTTGAATTTTGGTCTATATTTTTCACTCAATCTGTCTGGGACCTTCTGTTATGAACCTGATCAGAGGTGCCAGTAGGGGCAGGTGGCTGAGCATCATCTAGCTCTTTGGGCGTGAGGCCAAAAGAAAACCTGTGATTCCTATGGCCCTGGAGTCCTTTGGGCTGATTCCTTGATCCTTGAGTATTCTTCACTTTTCTTTGCTCTCGATGGAACAGACCTCTAGCTGTATCTTAGATGGCCGCTCACAAGCTTTTAAGACTCTAGTTACTACTCTACACAGTGGGGCAGAGAACATTCTCTTTATGGACCGTCATACCCATTGACCTATAAATCCTGAGACTATTTATAGTCTCTTCAACCCAGTCACTCGGTCCACAAGCTTGTTTGGCTGTGGCTGAACGAGTTTTCCTGACTTCCCCCTGTGTGCTTGATTCCATATAGTGATATATTTACGGCACATTCAAATGCATATGTAGAAAACGGCCACTGATCAACCTCCATGTACAAGGCTGTACTTCTTACTCTGCCCCACACTTGTCCGGCTTACGTACACAGGTATCCACTCCGATGATGACTGTTGTTGCAGGATTGGCTATGCAACCGCATGGACCCTTGTCACTGACTTTGTTGGCCCACCTCTTGATGTCTTTTGTCTTGTCTGGGCTGACTTCCCCCTAAAATCTTTACGACGTAGATAGACACATCATTCTGGCGTGGGGCATCGGGTGGCCTCCATCCACAGGCTACTTTTCCAGGAGGCAGCCAAGCGCTTTCACCATCGTCCCCCTTGGGTGCCTTCTAGCACAGACACATCAGTAACGCCAGAAGCATGAAGTAGATGTTTTCCAAATGACGCAGCCGATAATCCATCTGGATTTTTATTTTAATTCTACTAAATCATGCGTCAAAGGCAACTGAAAAATGAATCAGGATCATTTAGAAATGTTGAGGGTTTGATCTCGGAAGCTAAGCAGGGCCGGGCCTGGTTAGGAGTGGGATGGGAGAAATGCTGAGTGAGAGGGCGACAGGGCAGACTACAGAGCGCTAGGCTAGTGGGCTACATCAGGTGTCCAACAAGATACAGTCTTTGGAGCTTCAAGGAGACAACATTCAACTAGTGGCCCTCACACCCCCGGGTATTCGATACTGTGGAGGTCGGTCTGAGGGTCTGAGGACGGTCTGGCCATGGACAACATCCAAACATGAAGCCAAACTCGCAGTCAATTCTGAGTCACAGAAACCCTATGAAACAGGGTAGGGCTACCCCCGTGTGTTTCTGACTGCAATTCCTTAATGGGAGTAAGAAGTCCCGTCTTTCTCCCAAGGAAACATGCTGGTGCCTCCTGAGGAAGCAAGCTGGTTTCTTCTAAGGAAGCATGGTGTTTTTGAACTGCAGACCTTGCAGATTCCAACCCAAAACACATCCACTAAACCACCACAGCTCCCTGAAGCAGCATAAGGCCAGTAAAATCATCAAGACCAGCTAACATCACACACCTCTCCAAAGAGAAGCCGTTCTGGTCATCACCTTGGGGGCGAGTTAATTAAATGTTCGACCAGAATGACCCTCAAATGATAATATGAATATCCAAATGACCCTTGGCGGAATAAAGGTCCCCTACCCTTGTGCAGTTGTAACAGGTACCAGGGGACTCCTCCCATCCTCTGCACCTAAAACACGGGGTGAGGAAATATGTAACAATCAACTGGCCGTTCTCGCCACAGTAGAGAGCCAATGAGGGACTCGTGGTTTTCCTGTGGACCACTGTTTGCACGATTATTAAGGAATCCTGGTCATGCGATGGGTTAAGTGTTGGGAGCCGCCTGCGGTTCAAACCCACCAGCACACGGAGGGCGAGAGTAACTCCTGCCAAGAGTTACCATCTCAGAAACCCCAAGGAACAGTTCTATTCTGTCTTCTGGGGTTGCTCTCCGTCAGAATGGACTTGATGGCATGGAGGCATATGTTCTTATTACATCCTTGGGGGTGCAAACAGTTTGCCCTCAGCTACATAGGCTTCCTGGAAGATGAAAGTTCTACTCTCACACATGGGGCTGCCACGCCTCGAAGCCTCCTCACACAACAGAATCTGAGGCAGGCATGGGGGCTTTGCTTGGACACTCTCTAGGTGGTAAAATTCCATCCCCATCAAGCACAATCTCTCCCAGAACCGTAAGATGGACTACAGTGCCCAACTTGTCTCTGCAGATGATTCCTAAATCTCCCTCCCTCATCCAAGAGCCTCTAAATTCCAAGTTCCTACAATCTGAAAATGCTAACAAGCAATGTGTGCGTTCTCCTGGAAGGGTCCACTGTCAGCCCCCACCACTAAATGTTACAACCCCAACGTCTTTCACCTCACCTCGGTTTACTCACATGCCTTCCCTTGCTCGTGTCAACAAGGCGCTGAGTCTAACTGCTCTCTGACATCCTGTTGCCAAATCCTGTACTTCCTTCCTTCCTTCCTTCAGATCTCTCGAATGCCTCTAAATCAAAAGCTGCATGCTCTAGGAGTGGGGGCCAAAGGGCTGGTACAGGGCACGGAACTGCTCCTGGCCAATGAAAGACGGGGGGAAGGGTGTGATGGCCGATTTTCCAATTACCCAAGCAATTCAGACCAGTAGGAGAGATATCCTAATGTTTAAAGAAACGAGCAGGCCAAATTAATCACCCGCAAGTCGCTTTTTGGCAACCCTAGCATCAAATTGTATCTCTGTTCTGGTCCAGATTCCTTCTGAACCATTCTACACATCACTGTCAGATTCCTGGTCCAAAGACTCGGGCTGCCGACCACCAATCACTGGAAAAGCACAAACCTGGGGGGGGGGGGGCGGTTCAGAAAGTTCATGGACGAATTCCATGCTCTTTTTCTCCCATTTTTCTATGAACGTTTCGGCCCCCCCGTCCTCCCATTAAGTTCCAACGCTGCCATTCACTCCCCCCACCCCGGCCACCCCATAGGCAACCACCCTCCTCCACCTTCCTCGGCTCCCCTACATAAACCTTTCATTTCAACCAATGAAGTTTATTGTCCCCCCTCGCCCCCCTGCCAGCTGTGTCGCTGCCAAGATGGCCTCCTTATTACCCTCTCCCCCACCAATGCCCACACTGGGAGCAGGCAACTAACCCATCCTTTCAGAATGGACCTTCCAGCACCCGCTGGCTAAAGAGCTGGTCTTCTGCTTGATGAGAAGACCTTGGTACCGACAGCTAACGGGTCTCACTTTCAAGGCCGGATTTAAATTCTTCAGGTAGCTAAACCCTATGGCCTTGTTTTTGTCCCTCCTCCCCCCAAAACAGTAACACGTTTTAACAGCGAGTGGAGCGACCGAGTCGAGGGAAGAGGACCCGCCTCCTACGGAGGGTTTGGAGGGGGTCTAGGCATCTTCACCTCGGGGAAGTGGGGCGTAAAGGGGACCTCCACCCCGGCCATGCGCAATCGCCAAGCGCTCCCCACCTTGCGCCCAGCCAATACCACTCCACTGCCGAACCCCAGGCCGAGTCCGGGGTCCTGGTGCGGCGATCTGCTGTCCCGACGCGCGCTCGGAGGAGACCCACCCGTGGACCCTCCACGCTGCCCAGACCCCGGGCCGCCACCGGCCACGACAAAGGGTCAGCGGGTGAGACGACCCCGCTGCGCGCGCCCCCCACCCCCCACCCCCCGGCTCCGAGCCGCGCCCACCCCGACGCCGACTCTACCTTGTCCTCGGGCGGAGCGTCCGGCTCGCGGGCCGCCCTCTGTCTCAGCTCCGTCATGCTGGAGACCCCGGCGAGACCTCGTCCCGGGCGAGCAGCGCAGCCGCCGGAGCCCGCAGCTCAGCGAGGCACAGCTCAGTGCAGGCAGCTCGGCGCGGCCGATCGCGCGAACTCCGCTCGGCCGGCCCCGCCCAGCCCAGTGCCCGCGGCTGGCGACTCCCCAGCGGCTGCAGGCCCCGGGTCGCCGGGCCGCCAGTCCGGAGCCTGGCCACGCCCAGCGCCGCCGCTGTCACCGCCCTTTCACCCGGCAGGGCGCGTGCGGTCTCAGCAGCGCTGGTCTGTTCGCTCGCTCCTCCTCCTGGGAGGAGCGCCCTGCAGCGAGCGCGCAGGCGCACCGCCGCCATCACGGTCCCGGAGATCCACCAATGGCGCGAACCTGACAGGGAGGCGGGGCGGCGGGGGCGGAGCTGAGAAGCGCGCATTGGACAGCAGAGTGAGGGGGCGGGGACAAGAGGTGCCTCCGAGGACAGCTAGCCAATGGGAGTTTGGGCCCGACTGGTTAGGCGGGGACTGGCGCCCGGCGTCCGGGCCGTAACGGGTTTCTATAGGCGTAAACCTCGCGGAGGCTCCACCCTTGAGACTGTGCTTGCTGCCCTGGGCTTGCTTCTTCTCAAAAGAGCGGGTCCCACTCTAACTCATTACTGTTCGTGCACCTCCATATTCTGTTGCTCTTACGGCTGTCGGATATCTGAATCCGGGGGGTCAACATGAGTCGAAATGAACTGGAAGGCACTGGTTTGTGTGTCTAAGGTTAAAGACCCATCACCGAACACATTCCTATCCCCTTCACCGTCGGTGCTTTAAGGATTTCTACACCTAGCGACCCTGTATTTAGGATTTCTGAGTAAATGTTGCTGGGAGGAGACAGTCTCATCTTCCTCTTATTCCATCTTCCGGAATAACTGGCAACGGCTGACTGTGATCCACTGTGATCCACTGCCCAACGCTTACCCCACAGTGCCACTCTATAAATAAATCCAACTCGTTGTCATTGAGTCGTCCCGACAGGGGCACGGTTTCAGACACTCAAACTCCTGGCAGAAGCAGAAAGCTTCAACTCTCTCCCACGGCGAGGTCGGTGGTTTTGAACTGCTGACCACAGGGTTTCCAAGGCTGTAGTCTGTGAAAGCAGGGTGCCACATCTTCCTGCTGCTGAGTGACTGCTTGTCCGAGCTGCCCACCTTCGGCTAATTTAACCACTGCACCTCCAGAGAGCCTGCCAAGAAACTACACAGGCTTTATGTGCTGCTTGTCTTACATGTTGCTTCACTAGTTCTTATTCTGACCATCTTCAGTTAAATCTCCTTATTTTGTTTAATGAGATAACACGCAAGAGAAAAGGCTATGCAGGACTGTTAAATTTCTTAAAGATAAAAAGCAAGCAAAGGGGCTGAGCCCCGGTGGCGTAGTGGTTGTGCGCGGGACTGCAGCCCACTGGGACAGAGGTTCAATTCCAGCAGTGGGGCTGGGCCTCCTACTCCCACCACCAGGAGAGCAGTGAAGCCAAAACAAACAAAAAAAAAAAAACAGCCAAAAAAAAAAAAAAAGCAAGCAAAGCAAATACACACCCACACCCACACTCACCCATTCACTCACTCTGCAATCCTATCATTCACAAAACTAGACTTTACATATTACTTTAAATTGGTCTCCTATCAAACAAACAGTAAGTCTTGGCTTTTCAAACCAATTTTCTATATGGGGGGGAAAGGCGGCTTCAGCACAAAGACTCCCCTATTACTCACACACAGTTGTTTTTTTGTTTTTTGGGTTTTTTTGGCATCACTGCTCTCTGGTGGTGGGAGTAGGAGGCCCAGCCCCACTGCTGGAATTGAACCTCCGTCCCAGTGGGCCGCAGTCCCGCGCACAACCACTACGCCACCGGGGCTCAGCCCGCTCACACACAGTTGTAACAGTTTCTAGGTCGGATTGTTCGTGGGAATTGCATCTATAAGGGGTACAGAGATGCAGGTCCACAAAGGTGACATTGTCAGAGGGTGACACCAAAGCAATTGTATATGGAATGGCTGTGCAATGTTTCAGCTAAAATATACTAGTTTTATAGAAATATCCCTGTAGTTAGTCACAATAACAAAAATGTTTTTCATAAGCCAGGACGCATCTATCAATATCCCTACAAGGCTAAAACTTTTGGGCTACATTAATGTTTAAACCTAATACCCTCTGGTCAGAATTGTCATAACCCAACTGTAAAGGTGCATATGTCATATCACACACACACACTGCATTGTGTGAACATGTGTTATATTTTCCTTATGGTCGGTGTTTCTTGTATAGCTTTTGATTGTGTCTGGCTTTCTGGTGTTTTATTTGCAATGTTGTGGTTATTATTATTTGATAACCTAGATCGATAACTTTTTTTTGAGAAGGAAGTGAAGGAAAAAGGACTTCTCAGTTGCTAGTAATGTAACAGGTTGTGTTGTAATTAAAGTTTAAAAGATGTTACAATGTTGCTGTTAGAATTCATGTCATCAAGGAGCTCTTGGTGATGCTGTCTATTATGCATTGACCTGCTAACTTCAAAGTTAGTGTCTCTCACTCACTGAATGATCTAGGGAGACAGATGAGACTGCCGGCTCCTGTAAAGATATAGACTCTGAAGTTCTATCTATGGGGTTACTATACATGCCTACAATATGCTATGTGAACGTTTAGAAAAAGAGTAAGGAAAGTAAATGTCCACCTTGGGTCCAGCTGCCTACCTTAGAGAGAACCCTGATACAAGGGCCATTTTAAGAACTGTTTCCCAGAACTCAACAAAAAAGTAGGTATTGGTCCTGCTTCACTGGGACAAACCAGCTGAATCCCACCACTGCATAAAACCAAGCGCATGTCCTGCATATACTAGAAGTATCTGGGAAACTTTTCAAATATCTCCCAGGCCAACTAAATGAGAATCTCTGTGCAGCCAAATGAAGTTTGAGGATCACACTGACATCTCATTATTGTAACAACTTGCATTCGTTAGACTCTATATAAAATAGTTTATAAGTATTTTCTCCCAACACTTAACTTTTTTCTGGTCAACAAAACATACTTATTGCAGAAAGTGTGGGGAATACAAAAATGTAATAAATCATCTGCGGTACCATTGATAGAGGGAAAAAAAAGAGTTAGCTTGCTGATAATAAATAAAAATATGAGAAATATAACATAATTTTTTTTGCACAGCAAAATATAACATAATTTAAGGTTTAGTTGCTGGACATCCAAGATGTAACAGCAGCAAAGATTTCTTTTAAGCCTAATTTGTACAGATCTTTAAACTAAGAAAGGCAATAAGATAAGCAAGACCATGATTATAAGTAGCCAGGCATAAAACATCCCCCATTTAGATAAATAATGGGTATAAGACTTCAGGACATGGTTATTTATCTCTGGTAACCCCTGAAGAAATGTAGGTATCAATAATTGTTCCCTGTGGTCATTGCCAAACCTGATTTTTTTAGGCGTCACTGCCCTCTGGTGGTGGGAGTAGGAGGCCCAGCCTTTGCTCCTGTGAGCTGGAATTGAACCTCCATCCCAGTGGGCCACAGTCCCGTGAACAACCACTACACCACCGGGGCTCAACCCCTGATTTTTTTTTAAATTTGGTTATATACCAAAAACAAACACTCACTGCCATTGAGTTGATTTTAACTCCTAGTGACCGTGAAGGTCAGCGTAGAATTACCCTTGTGGGTTTCCAAGGCTCTAAAACTTTGCCTCTCTGAGACACTGGCAGTTTTGCTAAACTTGAAGTTTAGCAGCCTAACTCCTAACCACCATACCATCATAGCTCCCTTTCATCACAGAGTTTAGGGTACATAACCCACTGAATTTTCACTGGGCTTTTGAAGCAGTTTACAGGTAGCAGCCTCCACTGTTTCCTTCTGTCTCATACTTGCACCATGAGCTTAGAGTTTCTCAGATCCACCTGGTTTCTCTCTTTGACTGAAACAGTGACAGCCATTCCTAGACCAACCTTGTTTCCTGGCAACACTTTAAAATTTTAATTTGTGTAGCAATTTCTTATCTCTAATAGTTTTACCCCTTTGTTTGTTTACTTTGTCTGACCTACAGCAAGGTCTTATACATGTTTGCTCAGTTTTCCATTTCTTATTAGGCTTACTGTTTTTTTGTTTTTCTTTTTTTCTAATGTTCTACCATTCTCTAAATCTGAAAATAATCTGGATGAACAGTTATTAATAAACATCTATCACTTTACATGTCTTTCAACTTTCAAATAACTGTTGATCATAGTGGTTATAAAGGGAGGAAAGACCCCCTAGTGCAAATATATTTTACAGGCAACCCTTTGTTAAGTCCTAAACAAGAAAAATACACAAACACACCTCCGGATGATAGACCATGAACATCCTCAGGGCATAATGGTGTCCAATAAATCCACAGCCACATTGTCACTTAAACAGAACATGTGAACAAAGGAAAGTGTCACAAAATCACGATTGGTGGCAGATCAATTCATCACAGTCATAGAAGGGACGAGAACACATTCCCGAAGGGGTCTCGACCCACAGGTTGAGAATCGCTGCTCTAGCCTATTGCTGCCTGTCATTCCCTTCCCTCCTTCCCTTCCCATCCTTAATCGTCCATGTCTGTTTCTTGTGGTATGAAGCTCTTTTCCAGTACACACACACACACACACACCACACACAGTAGTCTTTTTTTTTTTGGGGGGGGGGGGACATCACTGCTCTCCAGTGGTGGGAGTAGGAGGCCCAGCCCCACTGCTGGAATTGAACCTCCGTCCCAGTGGGCCGCAGTCCCGCGCACAACCACTACGCCACCGGAGCTCAGCCCCACAACGGTAGTCTTATACAATGTTTGTTATTTTATGATTGACTTACTTCATTCAGTATAATATCCCCCACATGCACCCAGATGCATGATGTGCTTCACAGTTTCATTTTTGGCACTTTAACAAGGTGCAGTCTTCCATTCTGGGTGTACACCAAAGTTTATGTATACATTCTCCCACTGATGGCATGCATGTAAGCTGATTCCACGTCTTACTATTGTGACGAGTATTGCAGTGGACCTGGGTATGGATGCATCTGCTTGTGCTATGTTCTTTATTTCTGTTGGGTATGTACCGTGTGATGTGTACTGCTAGTCCAGCTGTTTCAGGGGCCACCACGCCACTGTCCAGAGCGGTTGTGTTCCCGGAGTTGCTCTAAAGGAGTGGCCAACACCAAGTGGGTGATAATGAAAGGAAGAACTTTATATACAGAATTAAAGTTACACAGGGCTGTGAGGGGAGAGAGCTGGCCAGTAGATGACAAGAGAATTATAGAATCAGAATGGGGGGCGGGGAAGGGCCACCAGGGGCCTTACACATTACACAGGTTCGTCTCTGGAGCCGTGCTTATACTCTCAGACACACACAGATTCTCTGTTTTGGCTTTCTCCTGACAAGACACATGGAACTTCACTGATAAGAGTCAGAGCAATGGAGCTGGAGAAGCCATGTGGAGACCCTCAGCAACACTGAGATGCTTCTACCACCACTGGATCCACAAGACTTTCCACGCACTGGCCTGTCATCTTTCTTCTTGCATTCGACATCACTGCATGTGCTGCATGAGTCTGAAGAAGAATTTATAGACTATTGACGAAATGGGCTATATTGGATTTATGTACTTAACCTGGACTTGGCTAGGATGTTTTCTTTTTTTCTTCTTCCTTCCTTCCTTCCTTCCTTCCTTTCAGGATGTTTTCTTAATGTACAATTGTTCTTTGATATACAGTTCTGTCTTACACACATATGAGTGTCAAGGAATCTGTTTCTCAAGTCAATCCAGACTAGCACGAAAGTCATCAGCACTTTCTTCCTTGCCTGTCTTAGTGTGAGCTCTGTTCACACCTGTCCACCATGGGTGCTTCTAATGTATTTAAAAGACCAGGGCTGAGCCCCGGTGGCGTAGTGGTTGTGCGCGGGACTGTGGCCCACTGGGACGGAGGTTCAATTCCAGCAGTGGGGCTGGGCCTCCTACTCCCACCACTGGAGAGCAGTGATGTCCCCCCCCCCAAAAAAAATGTAAAAGACCAGTGGGATAACTTCCAGCATCAGAGCAACACATAGGCCTCCAAAGTACAACAAAATGAGAAACCATACTATGTTTATCAGTATACTGCATTGTACACAGTAAGTCAGACAAATAGGTGCATGCTGACCTGTCTTAATGGGAGTCCTTATCCAGTCCTATTTCACCTTGCACAATTCTTCATTGTTCAGTGCACTCCAGATGCACCAATCTTTGACTTTCACACAGTCTACAGCCATACAACCCTGAATGCACCCACTTTCTTCTGATCTCAGAAGCTAAATAGGATGGGGCCTGGTTAGTCCTTGAATGAGAAACCTCTCCAACCACTACCTCCTGTCTTGAGCACTAGCATGCTATTAGAATATGCTATTACTCCTGTTACCAAGAATGTTCTTCCTTCTAAGCTTCAAACAGCCTCTTGGGGGTAAAAGCTCCTTGCAGAAGCCTCTTCTGACCACAGGTATTTGTCATTCATGGATTATGAGCCTCACTTAGTTGGTATTTACACTGTAATTGAGTATGGAAATGCAGTTATGTAAGCAGAAATTATTAACACAGAATGGCGGAACATGTAATTGTTATTTGTGAAGCAAATGTTCCTCATTGAATAAAAGAACGCATTCCACATTTAGCAAAGCAACAGCTGGGATTTTTTGGGGACCCAAGAAAGGAAAATACTCATAAATAAATGAAGAGGTGCTGCATTTTGATATTGAAGTTTATGTCAAAAAAATTATAGCTTCTCAACATCAAGCAAAAAAGTGCCTACCTTAAGACAGAGATTAACAGAGATTTGGAAGAAACTCCAGTTGTGCTCCAGTTGACGGTGACCCTACCATGCCAGAGTACAAGCTCCACAGGTTTACACTGACTGGTTTCTCTGCATACCAGGCCTGTCTTCAGAGACGTCTCTGGGTGATTCAATCCTCCAACCTGTGGATTTGCAAGTGAGGAAGTTAACTGCCTCTCTCTCTCTCTCTCTCTCTCTCTCTCTCTCTCTCTCTCTCTCTCTCTCTCTCGTTAAAGTACATAGCACATTAAGCTCTCAGTTAACAATTTTTCTACAAATTGTTCTTTGACAGTGCTTAACATTTTGGAAATGTGTCAGCAACATTTTCCAACTCCTACCAAGAATGTGCATTTCCACCCAATATTTTGCATGAAAATCTACCTGTTCTCTACATCTCCAGGTGACTCCTCTGGACACAGCTGGCCTTTGAACAGCACAGGTTGGAGTAGGTACTGCCTTTTAGAGCGGATGCTGTCTCCTCCTGTGGCTATGGCAGTGAGCTCCAGTGTTACCAGTGTCTGCTGATGCTAATCATCCCCCTTGGGGAAGTTTCTTCCCCGTCCCTGCTTCCCCTCATCCCTCCAGCCCTCCCACCAACCCCCATCATTGGAGAGACCAACTGTTACAGCAAAGCTCAAAACCCACTCACTGCCAAGAAAGCAATTCTGACTCACTGCAACAGGGGGGGGGGGGGAATTCCCCCCATCAGTAGGTCCTTGGAGTTTAATCCAAGTTGTTCAAGAGTCAATACCATGCCAAAGAATTACACCGGATCGGGTTAAAATGTTGATTCGATTTCCAGGGTATCCAGAACGGAAATGCAAATTCTCAGGCTGGGCTCCAATGGGAACGATCTAGTTGAAAGTCCTGCCCGGGCATTCTCATTGCTTCCCTTCAGCTAGTTCTGTTTCCATCTCCTTTCTTTCCCGTCTTCCCTTTCGGGCAATTGTTGATAGTTTATATAATTGATCCCTTAAAGGAGCACGCTACTTACAGGTGATGCTTTTTATTGTAGAAGTCAATCTATAACTTCCTGGAGTAGCTCCAATGCCAAGTACACAGGGCCCTAAGTCCCCGGGGTTCTTTTGGTTCCTATGGTGTAGTACTGCAGATCATTTGAGGAACTTGAATTTGCTTCTACATTTTCTCCCACTCTATCTCAGAACCTTCATCGTGCCTTGGCCAGTGATGGGTTCACAGTAGCTGGACACCATCTCACTGCTCTAATTTGCTTCTTGTTGTCTTCTCCCATTCTCTTTCGCTCCAGAAGTGAAGGCTAAGAGTTCTGTCTTAGGTGGGCACTTACAGGCTTTTCCAAACCCAGATGCTACTCACCAAAGTCAGGTGTAGCACCTGGTGAACTGTTATGGCAGACTAATTTATTCCAAGAGGCAATGGTCCTACTTCCGAACCTCAATAAACCAATCCTCTGAGTTCTTTGGGTATGTCTAGGTAGTCTTCTTAATATGCCCACTATGTGCCTTATGGAGATATGCGCAGCACACACAATTTTTTTTAATGATCTTTAAGTGGTTGCCTGCTGCATCTAATTGATTCCAACTGAGAGGATTAAATCCACTTGTCCTTTTGTGATTGACTTAATTCACTCCTCATGTTCTCCAGCTTTATCATGTGATATTTCCTGGTCTCCCCATTATTCTTTAGAGTTGCATAATGTTCCACTGTATGCCATGATTTGTTACCCATTTATCTGTCAATATGAACACACAAGTTGCTTCCATCTTTTTACTATTGTAAATATGCTACAATGAACATGGGCTCCTATTGGAGGGCACACTTCAATAATTTACAAAATAAATTATTCTGATAATTTTACTTAATAAAACTCGCTTCCTCCCAAAGAACATGGAATTCCTTCTAATGAAATGACTTTCCAGAGCTGAGCCCCGGTGGCGTAGTGGTTGTGTGTGGGACTGCGGCCCACTGGGACGGAGGTTCGATTCCAGCAGTGGGGCTGGGCCTCCTACTCCCACCGCCGGAGAGCAGTGATGCCAAAAAAAAAAAAAAAAGAAAGAAAGAAAAAAAATGAAATGACTTTCCAGAAAGAAGTTACATCCATGTACAGATAATCTTGTTAAACCAAGGTTTAGTAAGCATCTCTCTTGGTAGAGCCAACCTCAAGAACAGATTGAAGTCAGCAGCGCCTGTTGGGAAATAATGGTACATGCCCCTATTTTACAAACTTCTCATTAGGAAGAGATCCAGGGTTTCAGAACATGTGTAGTAGATAACCCTTGATACTTGATGGGGCAAATCTGCTGCTGTCCACCGGAGACATCTATGTGCAGCTGCAGGGCATTTTTTTTTGGGGGGGGGGGCATTTTTTAAAGGCATTCTTTACCTTAGAGTGAATAAATATAAAACAACTTAAGTACTCTTAAACACATGGCACAAGCTGAGCAGTTCACTGAGCACCACAGACCCTCTCCAATCTTTTCATACTAGAATTTGATTCCCATTCTACAAATACAACTCCTAACTCGTCGTCCCCCCTCCCACCATAACTCCCCACCCCTTTCTAATATCTTTCACCTGGAATTTGACAATTTTATCCTTAAGACACTATTATTTCAAGAACTAGACAAAGTGTTCCCTCCATGGGCCCTCTTCAAAAAAGACTTTCTCTTCAACACCCTTGAAAACAGAGCAACAGAGCGTACTCTGTGGCATAGCACCAATATCAGCAATGAAATGGAAAACTTAGATATTAGAAGAATGTGAAAAATACTTTATTAACCAATTTGTTTTGCTTATACTTTTCTGTGTATGCACAAAGCTGGCATGTTTTTTAAAGTCTAAAAACTCTTTCAATAAGTAGAATGAACTTTTCAGGGCCAAAGCATTCTATGATAGCTTGACAGCATTTCCCCTTCTCTTCGGCGGCATAAAACAAGGTGCATCTAACCAATAGAAGATAACACTTTGCTGACCAGCTATTTCAAGTCAATTCATCCTGGGCAGCAGGCTCCTATAAAGACCTATATTGTTTGCAGGCTTAAAACTGCATAAAAGAATCTAAGTGCAAATTCCTGACCAGTTAGCAACATTCAGGCAGGGAAAATACAAGTATGCCTGAGATCGGTCAACATGGTGTTTAATGTAATAAAATAGTATGTCTATTAGAAATGTCAGAACAGCAGACAGAGAGGCAATGTTTGATGCTATTGTGGATAAGAATCTTTTAGACTTGATGATAATGATGAATCTTCCAATTCAGAAGAACCAAATACCGTTTATTTTTACAAATACCCTTAATGAGATAAAACCTATCCCACACTTAAACCAATTGTTAGAAAATGAACAACGCCGAGATAAATTCTTAAAAGGAACTCAAGAGAAAAGCCATAAACAAGACAACAAACCAAGAAAGGGGGTATTGACGTATTTTAAAAGCCCAGAGAGCTGTTGTACTGGCCTGAGAAGTTACTCGACTTTGTTATTGGGTTGCGGAGTCAAAATGTAGGGAAGGCAAGTTAAGAGATGACAAACTGGGGCGGAAACCGGTGGCGTAGTGGTTGTGCGCAGGACTGCGGCCCACTGGGATGGAGGTTCGATTCCAGCAGTGGGGCTGGGCCTCCTACTCCCACCACTGGAGAGCAGTGATGCCCCCCCCCCAAAAAAAAAAAAAAGAGATGGCCAACTAAAATAACTTTTTCATCCCACATAAGTTCGTACACTTCTATTGCTTGACTCTTAGGAGTATATAACTTCTAATAAAACGCATATTTAAAGAAGCTGTACTTTTCAGTCTCCAAGTCAGCTTTTCCAGGCTTTGTAGGCATGACTTGCGTTTCACTTTCAGAGCTAGGGACTTTATTCCAGAAGCAGGAAGCTGAGGAACATGACGACTCTCCAAAACCCAGGAAGCTGAGGCTCAGTGACTACCTGTTCGAGCCGGACCTCCATGAACGCCTGGAGGCTCAGAAACAGGGTTAAAAAGGAGGCGGGAGATCTGAGGGGAACACAGCCAGCCCGCCAACCAAGACGCGGCACGCTCGACCCACCCCCCGACCAGCGTCCGCCAATGAATGCCGAGGTAGGAAGGCTTCGATTGGCCCTGAAGTCTCCCCGCCTACGGCAGGCGGGGCGACGTGGTGACGTCTCAGCGCTTGGCGCTGGGGAGTGCGCGCTCGCAGAGGGGGTGGCATTTAACGGTTGCAGGCGGAGGAGGCTGGTCGTGCTCCTGGGTTGTCTCCAACTTGTGGTTCTCTGATCCCTGTGAGGCCTCAGCCAGCTAGACCATACTTTCCGTCATTGAAGCCGCGTCGTTGTGACTTCGCCACCATGTTCGAGGCGCGTCTGGTCCAGGGTTCCATCCTGAAGAAAGTGCTGGAGGCGCTCAAGGATCTCATCAATGAGGCCTGCTGGGACATCAGCTCGAGTGGCGTGAACCTGCAGAGCATGGATTCGTCCCACGTCTCCCTGGTGCAGCTCACTCTGCGTTCCGAGGGCTTCGATACCTACCGCTGCGACCGCAACCTGGCCATGGGCGTGAACCTCACCAGGTGAGCCGGTGGGGCCCGGAACTTCCCGGGAGCTCCCAGCCCACCTCTCGCTTTGGCGGGAGTCTCTGAGCCTGGCCCTCATTGGCTGTCATGAGCCGCTCGCGCCTTCTCATTGGCTTGCAGGGCTTGGAGGCGGGACCCGGCGGGGCGCGTTTTTGGGAAAGCCCGCGCTGACGGCCGCAGGAACCGGCTCTTTCCGCGCCAAAGTCACAAAGCGCTGTGGGTGGCGGGAAAATGCCCCGAAAGGCGTTTCCTTAGTTCCTTGGTTATTAAATGTCGGCGTTATAAAATCTTTGCCTAGGGAACATGAGTCGAGGTCGGCTTTTTGTGTGTGCCCCTAACGAAAACTTCTTAGGGATAAGGGCGATTGTTCCAGATATTTCATTGCTTAGTGAGGCACCAAGAAGCACCCTAAGGATCTGACTTGGGTAAAAAATTTCTCCAAGGCGAGGGCTTTCGGCTTTATTGAACGTTACCCACCGGGAGACATTTCGTTTTGCTGCGTGGTACTTTCATCCTGTAGGATGCAGTGGAACTGTCTCTGGGTTTTCGAGACCAAACTCTTTAGAGGGCGCGGTGGAAAGATGAAGCTGTCTGCTTCCGCGAGGGCGTACGGCTGTGTCCTTTAAACTCCCTGTGAGTCGAATTTGACTGGACAGTAGTGGGCAGTATTAAATACACCCACAAATAAAAGCTTGTGGTAAATAGACATACTTAAAGCGAAGTGTACTAATAAGCTTGGGTCATGAGCTTTATGACCCAGTAATTTATTTCATTACTTGCTATACAGAGATTTACAATTAGAAAATAATACTTCTTAAGAGCATTACTTTCCTACTCCCACCACCAGAGAGCAGTGATACACCCCCCCCCCCAAAAAAAAAAAAAAGCATTACTATGCAGAAGTGAAATTGCTGGGCCTAGGGTGGGTGGCTTTCTTTACCTACATGGAGACACTGCCAGGTTGCCTCCCAAGATGATTCTACTAGTTTTCACATTCTCCAGGTGTGTGTTTTTCTTCCTCCAGATTCCTGGGAGCAAACCATAACTCGTTACTATAATGACATTAGAAAATCATACCCAGGTATGTGAAAGATGGTGTTGATTTTAGACCCTGTGTCTTGTGTTCTAGCATGTCCAAAATACTAAAGTGTGCCGGCAATGAAGACATCATCACACTAAGGGCAGAAGATAACGCCGACACCTTGGCACTAGTATTTGAAGCACCAAGTAAGTCAGACCCTTTACTGAATTGTGCTAGAGGAAATGCAAAGGTATTAGTGGGAGTTTTCAATATGGACAAAGCTAAAGTTTATGAGTTGTAAGTCATGTCTCATCATCTTGCTTTTCTTGAACACTGTTGGGTTTTGTTTTGGTAGACCAAGAAAAAGTTTCAGACTATGAAATGAAGTTGATGGATTTAGATGTTGAACAACTTGGAATTCCAGTAAGTATCAAAGTTTCTGTCTTCTATATACTGTATAGATCCTAGTTGTATGGATGCTAGCGTAGCCAACACTTTTAAACTTAGACATGTCAAGCCTATTTACCAACAGAACTTTTCTAAAACACTTCTCTCTGTTGCAAAGTGGGCTTAATAATTGGACTAACATTTCTCACTTAAACCATAGTGTTCTGAGTGAATTTTAAAGCAATGTTAACAAATTGCAGGATTTTTCAACATCAAGGAGAGAATAAGTTTAATATGCTTATAAGCCATAGTTTTCTTTTAGAAGACAATTCACCCAGACTCCTGTACCATACAATATCCTCTTGATTTATCTCTGATAGATGATTAGGAAAATGCTGGGTAGTGTACTTACTTGTTAGATTTCAGCTTTAGTGCTTGATAAGTCTTTTGGCACACTTGTTTTACACTTACATGTGTTTCTTATGGTTGGGTTTTATAATTTTTATGTTAATGCTTGCCTCTTAGGAAGTGAAAATGTCAACTTTTTAATTTCTAGCAATTCACCTTTAGAAATGTTTGTTTTTAGGAGCAGGAGTATAGCTGTGTAGTAAAGATGCCTTCTGGTGAATTTGCACGTATCTGCCGAGATCTCAGTCATATTGGAGATGCTGTTGTCATTTCCTGTGCCAAAGATGGAGTGAAATTTTCTGCAAGTGGAGAACTCGGAAATGGAAATATTAAGTTGTCACAAACAAGCAATGTTGATAAAGAGGAGGAGGCTGTAAGTAGTTAATAAATACCAAAAATTGAAAAAATTTATAGTACTGTGTCACATTAGGTTAGTGGCTGAAGTTAAAAGGAAATTTCAAAGTAATTTGTGAGCCTTGAGAGGTATTATAGAAAGCTGAACAATTTGTAAATGCCGTTCATTTTATTATGTTAAATTTCTGAGGAGGGGCATGTAAATGGAACGCTCTGAGCCGTGGAACAGTGGGTTTTTAAATCAAGTCTGTTGCCCTTGTGGGACATGAAAGCTAGGTATCTGACGGTTAGCTTTCTGAGTATTCTGGTTTTTACCTTTTGCCACATAATGAGCAATAAAAAGGATTTGGTTGATAAAACTTTATCATCTTATCATCCTATTAGTAACCTATTGAGCCCTGTATAGCCTTTTATATGGTAAGTTCAATTATCCATTTTAAACTGGGGAAGCACACTGAACAATGTTAAGTGGCCTTACCAATTTAGAAGTTGCAAGATTAAATATAGGTGGGGGGTGAGAGCATGCAATGACCTTTACCAGGTGTTAAATCCTTCTCTCTTTGAATTTAAGAGCGAAAACAAAACCATGTTGATTTTGCTTATAATTGTAATGATAGGGTAGCACTCTGCTCCTGTAGCTTTCTGACACTTCATGAGAGTAGAAAGCGGAGTTTTTGTCCTGCAGAGGGGCTGATGGTTTTAAACAGCTGACGGGTTGGCAGCCCGGTGGGGAACCACTATGCTACCAGGGCTCTGGCAAGGCTAAGGATCCCTCAATTAATTAATCAACTGCTTTCCTTGAAACTTCTGTTAATGCTTGTTGGTTGAGAATAATTAAAGGTTCTAAACTTGTTTAAGTAGAATTATTATACTACCCTTACTAAAGTAGTCAGTTCTCTAAATGGATAAACTCAAGTTTATATGACAAAAAACTTTATCCAAAAATAACTCAAAACAGCCAAAGTCCACTGTCATTGAGTCCCATAGTCCTACTATAGAAGTAGAATAGCCCCTCTGGACTTTCTAGGCTTGAACATATCTTATTCCCAAAGAGCTGCTGGTGGGTTTGAACTGTTAACTTTGACATTAGTCACCCAACTTGTAACCCACAAAACTACCCGGGCTCCATTAATTAAAAAAAAAAAAAAGCAGGTGTTAATAGTGGTGTGTGTTCTTACTGTAGATTTGAAAATATTTTAAGCATGCTTAATAAAATTGCCTCTTCATGTCAACTTTGCCACCCCCATTCATCCATAAATGTTTTAGTATTAAATCTATAAATGTTATGGCCTACCACATGCAATGTCTAAAAGTTAATTGACAGGTATTTTTCATTGTTCAAATTTCCTGGTTTAAAAACCCGCTGAGTCAGGATTTTGATGATAGATTATTCATTACAGATGGTTGAGCCCCTTGAATTTCTTTCATTCCATTGGTCTCTAGTTCCTTATAGTTCTCTGCTGGTAGTTGTTGAAGCTAAATCATGTCAATGGAGCTAACTATCTTTATGGATGGAAATTTCGGGAGATGGACTTGGTCTATTGCAGCCCTGTCCTGTGTTCATTAAAGGTTCCTCTGCCACCATTTTTTCCTTAACTCTGAATTGGGGTAAGATGTAGAGTATATCAGTTTTAGATTCAATGTACACATTTGTTTCATCTCATTCTTTGCAATCTTCAATGTAACATCACTTAGCACACAGTTCTTGTATCTATTTCTCATTTCCACTTCTCTGAACTTTGTTCTCAGGTGAAATACTGCCTATCCAGATTTCTTATATACTGTTGGTTAACACATGTAGTTGAGACTTGGTGGGGTGTGTGTGTGAAATATGTTTATTAGTGGTGGTTTCTACCTCAAGGAGGCCATGATGCCCAGGTATCTTTTTGTGATAGCTATGATTGTCTATCTAGATCCACTAAATTAGTTCCATACCTCCTGTCAAAGGTTCAAAAAGTATATTTAAAAACTAGTGAGTTTCAACATTTCTGATGGATTAAGGTTTGTTCTTTTTCCTTTCTTAGGTTACCATAGAGATGAATGAGCCAGTTCAGCTAACTTTTGCACTTAGATACCTGAACTTCTTTACAAAAGCCACTCCACTTTCTTCTACAGTAACACTCAGTATGTCTGCAGATGTACCCCTTGGTAAGTAAATAAGTTTGTGCTTGTCTTGTTTTTTGGTCATGTTTGTGATGCTCCTCAATTAACTATATTCCTGTTTTCCTTCAGTTGTAGAATACAAAATTGCTGATATGGGACACTTAAAGTACTATTTGGCTCCCAAGATTGAGGATGAAGAAGGATCTTAGACCCACTTAAAATCCAGAATTCAAGAAAACAAAGCTTTTTGAGAACTGCATCTGAGATGCCAGCATGTACTGAAGTCTTTGCCACCAGATCTGTACCACTGAGTGCATATGTAGATAGTGTTTCCTGTAAATACTCTATTTTTTCACCACTGTTCCAAAATATGTTGGAAATTTCCAAAGTGTTCAGTCTATTAACCTAGAAATACTGCTTTCTATCCTATTCAGAATTACTCTTACACTTTTTTTATAACAGAGGGTCTAAGTGTTTTTTTCAGTTCAAATAAAGTTACCTGAATTTCAACTATCACAAAGCAGTGCCTTCATTTGGACTACATCACTGTTATATAAGTACCTTAGAGACTGTTTCAGCTGAAGCTACTATTCACTGTAAATGTTTTTGTCTAGAGCAGCCTAATAAAAATTATGATGGAGATAGCAATAAGAGTTTAAACTTATGGTACATATTTGGGATTTGTATGCCAGACTTAATTTTGGTATTCTAATGAGCAAGAAATGAATAGAAGTGAGAACAAATGTCTATTTTATTTTAGTTGAGAAAAATTAAGTTTAGAAACTTAGTGTATGTACCCCAAGTTGTGTGGATTTTATAATTGTCCACAAGGCAGCGTCTTCAGCCTGGCACATCTTGGATTCTAGAACTTTGGGGGAAATCTGGTAAGACTAATTTCTTTTGTCAGCTTTGGGACTCATTCACTGAGGGATAAATATGGCTTTAAATTCAGTGGTTTGATCAAAACAAGAATGGGAAAGTCTTAATACTGAAAGATTAGTAAGAGTCTCAAAATGCTATGCTGCAAATCACAGCATGCTGTATACTACAACTTGTATTTCCCCACCCCCGCCCATGAGTTTTGTGTTGTGTAGCTTAAATGACTATTGTGTTTGGACTGAGTTGTAAAGACATGATAGCACCCAGCAAGTCAGTAAAATGGTGCTGCAAGGGGCCTGGTGAACTTGATGCTGATCGTCCTGGACAACGCATTTGTTAAAACTCCGCTAACTTAAAAATAAACTCAGCTTACTGTACGCAATTGTATGTAAAGCTTAATAAACCTGACTTAAAACAGTGTTTAAGATTTTATACTCTTCACTTTTATTCCTGACGTGACACACTCCTTGAGTATGGGCCGCATGCCTGCGCTAGGTAATCCCTCGGAGAGGGAGGCACTGTCGCAGTGCTGGCAG
>PVJH01025389.1:0-32033 GCA_004026705.1 Nesogale talazaci
GGAGTAGAAATAAAAAGAGGGTAGCAGGAAGGTGGGGGGAGAAAGGGGAGAGATGGGGGGATTATTTGCATTGATTGGTATATACCCACCCCCAAAAAAGGGAAGAACGACAGAAATGTGAGTGAAGAGAGACTGCGGTCAGTGTAAGATATGAAAATAATGATAATTTATAATTACTCAAGAGTTCATGAGGATGGGAGGGTGGGGGGAGGAAGAAAAAGGGAGAAGCTAATACTAAGGGCTCAAATAGAAAAACAATGTTTAGAAAATGATGGCAACATATGTACACATGTGCTTGATACAATTGGTGTATGGATTGTTACAAAAGCCCCCAGTAAAATGATTTAACAAGAGAAGTTAATCCTTGTCAAGTCTCCACTTCCTCTTTCTCTGCCCTAGGGGAAAAGAGGAGAAATGGAGTACCATTTTATTAGGTGCTGTTGATCTGGTTCTGACTCAACAGTGAATCAGACTGACACACAGCCCAGTTGGATACCATTATTGCGGTCACTATCTCGATCCATCTCTTGGAAAAAAAGGGTCTTCCTCTTTTTCTCTGATCCTCGACCTAACCAAGCATGATGCCTCTTCTGGGGACTAGTCCCTCCTGACAACATGTTCAAAGTCCAAGAGATGAAGTCTTGCCAACCTCATTTCTAAGGAGCATGCCTCCTCCAACAAAGTTGTGTGTGTTTCTGGCAGTTCTTGGTAATTTCGGTGTTCTTTGCCAGCACATAGTTCAGTATGCATTCTTCTGCAGTCTTCCTTCTTCAATGTTAAAGTGACCAGATTTTAAAAGGGAACACCACTGACCGGAGTGGGGGTGGAGGGTTCTTGATTAAAAACTTGGTCTATATGGAGCAACAAAAATATTCATAGAACAGGCTGAGCCCTGGTGGCGTAGTGGTTGTGCGCGGGACTGCGGCCCACTGGGTTGGAGGTTCAAATCCAGCAGCAAGGCTGGGCCTCCTACTCCCACCACCAGAGGGCAGTGATGCCCCCCCAAAAAAATATTCATAGAACACAAAAATAGTATTGTTATATATTTATTTTAATTTTAAAAAGCCTCTGGACATGGTTAAAAATTGGGACGTCTAGTCACTTTTCACTAGCCAGTTTTCACATACACATCAGGCTCACCTTTGTCCCTCAAGTGGACATCTTTGTTCTTTGACATTTTGAAGAGGTCTTTTGCAGCAGATAGGATACCTTACTTAATTTAATCCTAAAAAGTTCATGAGATGTAATGTTTTTCATCTTCATCTTCATCTTGTAGATGAGAAAACTGAAACTCAAAGGGGTTAAGTGATTTCCCCAGAGTCGGCTCTCAGATCTTTGCTGCCTAAATCCTGATTTATTGCTAACTCAAGCAATGTAGCCTGTTCCTCAACTTTTACCTTCAGTTCTGAAGGCCATATAAACAAATCTTTTCACTGGGCTTAGGGAAGTCCTTCAGGCTTCCCTTCCTGTTCTCTGCTGTGCAGCTTCCTGACGATCCTGCCTGACTTCACATCTCTACTCTTCTTGTCTCGTTCTGTAGGCATCTAGTAATCTTGCCTGTTTTGTGATCAAGTAGAACATAATTTATTCATCCATTGATTTACTCACCTGATACAGCCAGAGCTCTAAGTAGTAAACAACAGAAACCAACTCTTGCTGGTTTCAACAGAAAAGGAATTCATTCAAAGGACCCGGAAGTTTTTCCAGAATCTCCAGGAAAGATTAGAAAGAAGGCAGAAATGAAAGAGGCTAGGCAGTGAGTAGCCAGCCTACAACCCAAATTACCTCCAAACCCACTGAGAATGGTGTGGTCACTAACGGCCAAGTAAACCAGCCTACTGATTTATCTGAGAAAGACGGGACATTAGTTCCTACAATGCAGAGACATATTCTCATCTGTAGTAAAGCACTCATTTCTGTATTTTTATTTCCAGTCACTTAGGACGTTTCTAGAATGTCCTACCTTGTGAGAGTCTAAGGACAAGAAGTACAAAAAAGAGAAGCCATAACTGTGTCCTTAAGGAGTTTCTAACCTGACTATGGGCCTGCAGTGAGTCTGAGAGAGTGCTCATGGCAAAGGTCCCCGGGCCACTGGTACTATTTCCACAGACTGGTGTTATGTGGTCACCTGTCCTACAAGTTCAGAATCCTGATTTTTGTGGCATACACACATATTGAATACACCTCTATGATTAGACACATATCTTCAGGCTCACATTTTAAAAGCTCCGTGCGACTGTTGCATAAACCAGAAACCCATTTATTAGTTTCCAAGAAGAAAGCATTGTTTGCAAAGCCAATTTAATTTTCGAAGCAGACCAGAACTCACAAGGGAAGATTGGTGTATTCTCATTCTTACTCTGTCTGTGCGAGCAAGTCACCTGGGAAGTCAGCTATCAGAAGAAGGCCGTTCAAGTTGCTAACTCTAGCCAGTCAGTCTGAAAAGGAACCTCTCCACCGGTGATGTGAAGACCTCTACTTCCTGCAGCCATGTGCCTCAACCCAGGTTGTACGTTAGAATCCCCTGGGGAGATTGTCCTTATGCCTCAGTCTCATTCCCTGGGATTCTGATTCCCTTAGAGCATGGTAGCAAGGTCCTGGTAGGAATATTATTTCAAAAGCTGCTGAGATTATTCTAACATGCAACAAAGGGCAGCATTCCAGACCTAGCTAAGGAAATCATGAAGAGTTGCCTGGTTTAGCTAAGATTTCTCACCTGTGGGCAATGTATGGAAAGACACCTTGGTGACAATACCCATTCGAGTTTTCATGGTTGGTCAAGGGCCTGTCCTTTCTGTTCACACAGACATTTAACAACCAGGCGATTATTACAATTATTATAGAAGTCCCTGGGTGATGTAAACAGGGACTCAAAAGGTTGGTGCTAGAATCCACACAGAGACTCCTTGTTTTGGGTTCTGTAAAGCCACAGCACTGAAAATACTGTGGACCACGCTTCTACTCAGCACGTATGGTATTGCCAAGAGTCAGTACCGACCCAATGGCAACCAGGGACAATGGACGTCGCTTCTACTTACTAAATTGCCTTCAGTTTCCAGATCTATGGCTTTTTTTTTTTGGGTGGGGGGGAGGGCATCACTGCTCTCCGGTGGTGGGAGTAGGAGGCCCAGCCCCATTACTGGAATTGAACCTCCATCCCAGTGGGCTGCAGTTCCGCACACAACCACTACGCCACCGGGGCTCAGCCCCAGATCTATGGCTTTAAGGTTACTCCCAGGTCTTCTTAGTTGGAACTTTGAGTATTCCCAAACTCCTTGGACATAATTTTAGAGATGGGACTTTCATATTGTACAGATGGTTAATTTCATTTATGAAACAGATTTTCTTTGAGGGCACCATTATATCCAGTGTTTGTCTCCCGCAGTGCCATCAAGTATCCAGAGAATAATCCAAGATTACAGAATTTCAAAGGAAAAGTTTAATTATAGTGACATTATTGCCTTCTCTGACTTTGTGTGTATACCAGCAGTTCAGCAGGAAGAATTCAGAGGTCTGAGTTGATTTCTTGATTTTTGGCCTTTTTATGATACGTGAAGAAGAATGATTACTCCGAGTCTCATCTTTAAATTCTGAATGATCACGCATAGTGTTTAGAGTTGTGCTAAGTCTTAAAGTTACTGAGTAGACAGTAAGTACTTGTCCTGAATGAATGTAACTTGATTGTTGATGAAATCTCTCAAAAGCCAGGGAATATTTCCTCACAATTCTCCAATTCGCTCTCTTTAGAGTAATAATTTTACTGTGCTTTAAAAAATTATATGTTCCCCAAGGGGGATGAATAACACAAATCTGGGTGAAGGGAGACAATGGACAGTGTAAGATACAAAATAACAATAATAATATATAATCGATCAAAGTTTCATGGGGTTGGGAGAGTGGAGGAAGGAGGGGAAAATAGGAGCAGATACTAAGAGCTTAAGTAGAAAGAAGATGTTTCAGAAATGTTGATGGCAACATATGTACAAGTGTGCTTAAAACAATTGAATGTGAGGGAGGGTGCGTGGGGAGGGAGGGGAAATATGAGGAACTGATACCAAGGGCTTAAGTAGAAGGAGGGTGTTTCGAGAATGATGACGACAACAAATGTTCAAATGCGGTTTGCATACAAAAGATATATGTATTGATTTTGATGAGAGTTGGGTAAGCCCCCGATAAGGTGATTAAAAATAAACAAACAATTGAATGATGGATTGTTAATAAGATTCATAAAATGATTATTAAAAATGATTAATTTCCCCAATAAAATGACTCATTAAAAAAAGGGAGGGGGAAAGAGGAGTTTATACCAAGGTCTCAAGTAGAAAATATTTGAAAATGAATATGGCAACATGTGTACAATTGTGCTTGGTACAAATGATGCATTAAATGTTATAAGAGCTGTAAGAGTCCCCAATTAAATCATTGAAAAAATGATTAATTTTTAAGACTGTAAAAAGTTATATGTTCATAAAAAATTTAAAAAGCACAAAGAAGTAAATGGATACCCCCTTAATTTAAACTTTGAAAAAAAATTTAACATATAGTGAATATCATTCTGGAAATCTCTATAAGATAAGCATTTATGCAGAATTGTAGCTATATAGAAATAATTTTAATAGAATCATGTTTTTAATAAAAATAGAGTCCTTGAATTTTTTTCAACTTTTAGAAGCTCTGCCTGATGCTTCCCCCCCCCCTAAATATAACATAGCTGGGTATGAGAGGCATGAATTTCTCTCGCCTTTCAGATACCATAAACTCTACGAAAAATTCTGTCCATCTGATTTATTTTTCCTTCTTATAAATAACTTGCTTCATCTATCTGGAGAAAGAATTCTTTCTTCCTCTCTGAGTTTCAGTAATTGAACCAGGACGAACTTCTCTTGATAGCATCACAATAAAAAACCTTTTTACCATTGCGTTCATTCCAGGTCAGCGTGGTCCCCCGGCACAAAGCGGTACGGCTCCAAAGGGTTTCTGAGGCTGTAAATCGTCACAGGAGCGGGCAGTTTGACCTTTTCCCCCAGGAGTAGCTGGTGGATTTGACCACCAACCCCAGAAGTTAGCAACCCTGATGCTTAACCCTCTGCACCACCAGGTGCTGTGGAATGTTTAATTTGCCTGTAATTTGTCGCGTGACCTCAGGGAAGGCTCAGCTGTTCACTAAGCTTTAGAGGGTGCAATGAGGCGATGATGAATCCTTTCAATTTTGCCAACCTGTGCCCACCTGAGAAGCCCGGTGGTGTATTGGACCCCATGGTGGGCTCTTAACCACAAGGTCAGCAGTTCGAACCCACCCGCGGCTCTGTGGGAGAAAGGTTAGGCATTCTGCTACTGTAAAGATGTACAGCCTTGCAAACCCAAAGGGGCAGTGTTACTCTACCTATAGGTTCACGCTGAGTCAGAAGTGACTGGAAGATACTAAGTTTGCTTCGTAGAGTTTTATGCTCCTCTGATTGGATTCATGATTGAGGAAGCAGGCAGTTTTAACTTTACACATATGCCAAGAAGATTTATACAAACCTAATCTGGACCCCTGTTATGGCAGGTTGTAGCAGGACTTCAAGTTCTTGAACAAGGTTGGGCTATCATGATGACCTTTAAGATCCTTTCCCAGGTTAGATCAGGAAAAATGCCTTGGTATGTGTGGCAGTCATGTACTTGATGTGAATTTCACATCATAGGAGTTGAGTCTATCCTGGTAATCTGGAGATAGCCAATGAGGCCTTGGTGTGGGGCATGGTTTTTCCTGAGAATTCTGGGAAGTCTCACTGTTTTTCCCAATTGGAGGTTAAGAGACAAGACTCAGTCCTTGGGAGACATTGCAGTTGACAAGATGAGATGACAGCATGCTGATCGATCCTGATTCCTGGAGAATGGAGGAGCCGGAGGAGAGGCCACAGGGGCTTGCCCTGATGGAGCCAAACCTCTGGGGTCGGAGAAGCCATGTGAAGACTCCTGTCAGTGCTGAGATGCTCAGGAAGCCATGGGGAGACCCCTGCAAATGCTGAGACACTTCTACTGACACCGGACACACAAGACTCTGCACCCACTGGCCTGTGGTTGTCCTGGTGTCATCCCACATGCTTTGTAAGTTAGAAGGAGACTTTATAGACTAGCATCAGACATGTGGGCTAATATCCAACTTATGACTTTGAACCGGACTGAGTTGGGATGCTTTCTCAATGGTTCATTCCTCTTATATATAAACCTTTCCCTTATAGCCACATGGATGGCTATGAATTTGTTTCTCTAGTCACCCGGACGAACACATTATGTTTCTGTGATGAGGTACTCAAGGATTAAAATCGCATGTTTCATGGTGGTTTAAAATAGGAGTGTCCCGTCGAGTTCCTCTAATCCAATGCCATCATTGTACACATTGTCTTCTGCATGTTCAGAGAAGAGACGCTGCTTGCTCAAGGTTACTTCATGAACTAATGGCACGACTAGGACTGGAATTCAGATGTCTTAATTTTCAATCCAGACTTTTTCCTCTGCTGTATAGTATGAAACGACTAAACACATAGATCTATCCCAGGAAGAAATCATGAACTGGAAACTGTTTTGTCACGATAGATTAATGTCTATGGGACCTTTGGACACTTCAAATGATGGTGGAAGAAAATCAAATTGGCAAATGTCCTCCTATTTAATCCTTTCAAGTCTTAGCTACCTTTTATATGACCTCCCAAATTTTATAACCTCTGTGAATCCTTTCTGATATGAGAGTGTGAGGCACCTTTGTCTTCTCCATCCATCCATCCACCCATTTCCCCTCCCCTCCCCACCTATCCACCCATCTATCTAATAACTACTCACTAAACACCTTCTTTGTGTAAAACTGTTAGCTGGGAACTCAGAAACGAATCAGTCTTATCTCCATTCCCATGCCATTCCCAATGAGGAATGAAGATGATTATAATGCAGTTTACAAATGCATTCCCAAGACTTTCAAAAAAGCCTGGTTGATTTTCCATTTTGAAATTTCTTTTATCTACACTCATCAGCTGTGGTGACTATGGATTTTAGCTGGAATGAGGCGATACATTTTTAGATAAAGTGACAAATTAAAGACAAAACAAGCTGTTATGTTATTAGTTTTTTGAAACATGAAGCTATAGCACTGCATTATCCAGGTTGACTACAGATACAAATCCAGGGACACTCATAGGTAGTGGAAGAGAGAGTTTTTGTTTTGTTTTTGTTTTGGGGGCATCGCCGCCCTCTGGGCGTGGGAGTAGGAGGCCCAGCCTTTGCTCCTATGGAGCGACTGCTGGAATTGAACCTCCATCCTAGTGGGCCGCAGTCCTGCGCACAACCACGATGCCTCCGGGGGCTCAGTCCCGAGATAGTTTTTTTTTTTTTTTTAATCAAAGAGCAATTGTATATTGAGTAAACCTCCCAGCCCCGTCCATAGCAAGTCCATAAATTTGATATCAGCCCATATACCAGATACTAGTCCATAAATCTCTCTTCAGACGCACACAGCATTATGTAATGATGCCTGATGCAGGAAGATCAGTTGCTGGTGGGTGGAAAGTCTTGTGGATCCAATGCCAGTGGAAGCATCTCGGTGCTGGCTCCTCCAGCTCTCTGAGTGTGGTTCGTCAACAATCAAGTGAAGTAGAGTATGACCCACCGCCAGGGAGAAAGAGAGGAAGTTCCTAGAATCCTCACGAGAAGGCTATGCTCGCAAGAAGGCATCATCAACAGGCTGTGACCAGATTGTCAGGCTAGACTCCACCCTATGCTTATTTATCAAATTGACACGAAATTATGTAAGTACAGCAAGCACCAAATTTTCTAGTGTATACTAGATTTAGTAGTTTACTTAAATTATTAAGACAAGGTCTAAATGTAGGCAATTCAAAATGAATTTGAAAAAGAGCTGACTGTTTAAATGGCAAACTCATGAGCTATTAAGAGATTATGAAGTGATTCCTAAAGTAGGTAGCTACAAAGAACAATTATTGTCAAGCCAGTGAGAAATGAAGTAATGAAAAGAAGAAGAAAATGAGGACAAAGAAAGAAACTAAAAGATGATTCACTAGGTTGATGCAAATATCACTCACAAAGAATTGTGTATAGTGGAGTACAGATTTTCCTACTCAGAAGAGAGAGTCATCACATGAATTCAAGATTTATAATGTCTTCAAAGTGTAGGATGGGCAGTGGACTTGCCTTTTTCTTTAGGAAACTGCCTACTCATTGTAAGCAATTAGCAATATTCTCCACAGTTGGTAATTTGAAAAAGATAGAGAATGAGTCACACAAAAGACTCATTATTAAGACATTAATTAAAATGAACAAGAACTGCATATATCAACATGTCTAAATGTCAAATAAAAAACAAGGTTTCAGAAAGATGTATAATATGAAATCATGTTAGAAAATAAGCAAGGTATAAGTATGGATTCATGTTTTAAATTTAGATGCACTTAGATATGGAAATAAATGTGTATTTGTATGAATAAGGATGCTTGAAAAGTTCATGGACCCATGCCATCGCCTTTTAATCATATTTTTCCATGAACTTTTTGAAGCACCCTCATATACGTAAGCTACTACACATACAAATATTTCCTAGCTCTGTGTGCTGAGAGGGCCAAGAAGCAGTGACACCCCACAGCAATCTAGCACCTACAGCTTGTTTCTAAACACCATTCTCCAGGGGAAAAAACAACACATAGCTCTTTGGAGAAGGGATTGGTTCCAGAGATAGAACCAGGAAAAGATAAGAAGAAGATGAAGTGAGACATTGACCAGTGTTTGATATAACAAAATGATAATAATTTATAAATTATCAAGGATTCATGAGGGAGCGGGGAGCAAAGGGGGAGATGGAGTAGAAAAAGAGGGCTTAAGTAGAAAGAAAATGTTTTGAGAAGGATGATGGCAACGAATGTGCTTTGGAATGGATGGATGGATGGATTGTGATAAGAATTGTATGAGGCCCCAATAAAACGATTTTTAAAAAAAGATTGAGCTTGGAACATTATATAATGTCAAAGTGGAGACAAGCCAAGAAAAATATATTAGTCAATCCCAAAGAGCTCCAGTGGTCCAAGTGGGAGTAATTTGAGCAAAAAGCAGTGACAATGATAGTAGGTTACCATACAGAGGATGAAAGAAACATCGCTGAGTCCTTACCAATATAAACGATTGACTAAATAATTTAGAAAGAAGGGATAGCTTTATTACAAAAGAATTTCAAATGATATAGAAGGAACTAGAAATTTAGAAAATCATATTAGAATACCACAGTATAAATTGCACCAGGCAAGACTTACAAATAAAATGGGTAAATGAAACTTTAATACTATAGCTGCATAGTCTCAAATTATATTCCCTCAAAATATTACTTTAAAAAATAGGAAATAGGGGCTGAGCCCCGGTGGCGTAGTGGTTGTGCGCGGGACTGCGGCCCACTGGGACGGAGGTTCAATTTCAGCAGTGGGGCTGGGCCTCCTACTCCCACCACCAGAGAGCAGTGATTGCCCCCCCCCCAAAAAAATAGGAAATATACAGTAAGCAACCTGACAGTCATTACCTTAACTAAGGGATCAAAATTAATGTATCTAGCAATAAGATATGCTGATCTGATGTTCCCCCGATATGATTCACTGAGAAGGACGTATAGCTTCTGTGGCAACCTCCCCCCCCCCCAAAACTCGAAATTGAATCATTAGAAAACATGAGAAAAACACAAACTTAGGAATATTCTACACACACAGGAACAATTCTCTTCTTCAAACGTCTCAAGGACGTGAAAGAAAAGGAAAGACTGAAGGAAGGTCACAGATGGGAGGAAGAACTAAAGAGATTTCTAAGTGAAATGTAGCATTCTGGATTCTGTCCTGGAAAAAGAACAGGAGTGAGTAAAATCTGTGGATTAATTAAAATTGTTCTCTCCCTGTTAGTTTCACCTATGAGTGCACCATGAAGGTGCAAGATGTTGGTATTAGGGGGGAGTGGGATAAGAGGGCATGCTAATTCTTTGTGCTATTTTTGTAACACTTCGAAACATTTTGAATGCTTTTTAATTAAAAATTTCAAAACTGCTTAAGAATACTGCATCTTATTTGGGGTACATATGTGCACAGAAAATCCAGAAACATACATGAGAATGGAAAACACCAAATTTAAGCTACCTCTGAGTGCCAGGGGTGGGGAAAAGGGATGGCAGCTGAGGGAGAAGGGGTACATAGAAGCTTTGATTTTACTGATAATGTTTATTGGGTAGAACACAGTATTAATCATATTATTTTCCATAATGTCTTTGTATAGCTGAAGTATTTCATTAAACTATGGAAATTGGAGGGTGTAGTTGAATGCTGAAATGAATTTTTCTGACAAGGCCTTATCCAATTCCCCTCCGCAGACTTGCCATTGTTACAACAGCCCAAACTTGAGCCACTCTCTCCCTGCCTCTGCCTTTGACTGAAGACTAGAAAAGGGAGTTCTTGCAAGAACTTGACTGCTTGCCTTTCATCATGAGAGTGAAGAGAAGGTGTTAAAAAGTTTTCAGCAAGAGGAAGAACAGGGTCAGATTTGTGTTTTAGGATGATCAGTTGGGCTCTGTTAAAAATGGATTGGATGTGGCATAGGAGAATTCAGAAAACTTATTTCCTGCGTCCTACTGCAGTAAGTAGCATCCTGGGTCTTAAAAGCTCAAAAGCAGCCATTTAAGACACATCACTGGTCTCTCCTCAACAGAAGCAAAAGCATGAGTGGGAAACCAAAGTCTTGGAGGAGAAATAAGTCTGCAAGGATAATAGTCTACATGAACCAAGGACTGATCACCCCGAGCTGGAAGAACTAGATAGTGCCTATCTCCCCTACCACAACCAACATACTGAGTGGGATTATAATGCATGGACCCAGGTAGAATAGGGGAGGAATGTAGAACAACACTCAAATTATTGGGGAAAAAAGTCCAACTAACTAGACCAGTTGAGACCAGAGAACTCGCTGAGACTATAACCTTGACATATTATTTAAACTTTTTAAAAAACATTTTTTGGGGGGGGCATCACTGCCCTGGTGGGAGTAGGAAGCCCAACCTTGCTCCTGGAGAGCTGCTGCTGGATTTGAACCACCAACCCTGTGGGCTGCAGTCCCACGCACAACCACTACGCCACTGGGGCTCAGCCCTTATTTAAACTTTGAACCAAAACTATTCCCTGAAATTACCTTGGTACACAAAATAAACAATATTGCCTACTAAGCATTGTGCACTATTAAAATTTCATCCCCATGAGACCAAAAGATCAATGTTCATTCTAAAGCAAAAGAGTTCCCCTCTTACCTTTGAGCAAGGAAGCTAAGTATTAGAAATGAAATAATTCGAACACAGTTAAAAAAGAATATTGCTGCTTTGGGAAAAAAATGTGACTTATGTCATCAAACAGTTTGGATAGAGACTATCAAAGAGGAATATAATCTTTTGTGCAAATTTTTATCAGAATCTTTTTTTAAAGAGTGATGCTTTTCAAATTAAACCTCAGGTAATCAATCCCCTCTGATTACAGACTAGAAATGGGCCAGGCCTTGTCACCGCAGAGAATACATTGCCGTCCGGGTCACTGCAATTGTAGTTCGGTCAAAATGTGACACCTCGTGCATTGAGCTCTCTCTTGCCCAGTTTTTATTATTTTTGGCTTTGTCTCATTGCCTTGTGGTTAGGCCATTTGTATTCTGTATTGATTTAGGATGGTTTCCTGTGTATGAAACCCAGATTAGGCAAACCTAGAGAGACAACAATTGAACCGATAGATTCAAAAGACCGCGGGAAATGGGGAGCTGACAACAACAGATACAAGGAAGAAGCAATGTCCTACAATGGATTGGGGAGCTGGTAGCACAACTCTTATGGCTGGGATTGAACCACTGAAATGTACGTGGGTGAAATTGTTAAATGTGAACTTTAAAAGAAAAAGGAATGGTTTGAAGTTGTAATGGAAATTGAGAAGCGAGGCGACGAGAAAAACTGGACGGTTACAATCGTTCAGAAGATAGCCTGTGAAGTTTAAACCAGAGTATCGATGCTGGGGATCGAGATAAAGCAACAGATAAATGAGCTAATCACCGAACATAGGAAACAGACTTGGATAGGGAAGAATGAGGAGTGGATACCAGAGGCTCACGTAGAAAGCAAGTGTTCGGAGAATGATGAGGGAAACCAAAGGACAAAAGTGCTTGACACAATGGATGGGTGGGTGGACTGTGATAAGAATTGTGCAAACCCCCAGTGGAATGATTTGATTTTTAAACAAAGAAAAGAAACAGACGCGGAGAGTGATTGGATGTGTGGTGGGAAGGCTCATGGATGCATTTGCTGAAGGTCCTTGCAAATGCTCACTGTAGGATTAAATCATTGGCATTTAAGATGGAAAGTGTCGAGGATTGTAATTTTGGGGGGGATCAGAGTAGTAGTCATTGGGAAATCAAAGGACTCATGGCACTGGAGAGATCTACTGCACAAGACCTCTGTAAAGAGCAAGGATGTCACTTTGAGGGCTAAGGTGAACTTGACCCAGTTGTCTCATAGGCATGTGAAAGCTGACAATGAATAAGGAAGATCGCAGAAGAATCGATGCATTTGAATTATGGTATTGGTGAAGACTATTGAGTGTATCATGGATTTCCACAAGAAGGAAGCAATCTGTCTTGGAACAAATATAGCCAAAAAGGCACCTTAGAAACGATGATAAGACTTCTCACATACTTTGGACATACCATCAGGAGAGACTATTCCTACAAAAAGGCAGGCATGCTTGGCAATGTAGATGATCAACGAAAAAAAAGGAGGGCCCTCAAGAAAAGAGATTCATACAGTGGCCGCAGCAATAGGTGTAATCATGACTATTCTGAGGATGGCACTGTATCGGGCAGTGTTTTGTTCTCTTGGTAGGGTCACCTTGACTTGGAACTATGGTTATTTTGTTTATAGTGTTTATTCTTTTTTTTTGGGGGGGGGGCATCACTGCTCTCCGGTGGTGGAAGTAGGAGGCCCAGCCCCACTGCTGGAATTGAACCTCCGTCCCAGTGGGCCGCAGTCCCACGCACAACCACTACGCCACCGGGGCTCAGCCTATAGTGTTTATTCTTTATCTCCTCGATAAGGTAGGAATTCTTCAAAAGCAAACTGTCTCTTTTTTTTGCTCTTCCACCTCACCCAGCCCCTGACTGGTAACCAAGCTTATTGCAAAGGTGATTAGCAGAAGGGGAACAAGAGCTTAGTAAGATGGTCTGGTGGTGAGAACACTAGTCATCAAATACTGTGGGCAAAACTGTCCAGGAAAACTGAATCTTGAGTTTGTCTGGGCAAGACAAAGCTGTTGGAGCAGAGGAAAGAGGATCTAGTGCAAGAGATGAGTTGAAAGCCATTGAAAAGAAGTCAACTGAGGGGCAGATTTTGATAGCAGGGCTAGAATCATGAGAAGTAGTTCAAGAGCAGGGGAGGAGGTGGTATGCACAGAGACCTAGGGCCTTCGCTTGGATACTGCATTATTGCTTAAATGCTCTCCTCTGCATGGCAGCAAACTTGATTCTTAATGATGCATAGGCACTGTATATGCTCTGGTCCAGCTGGATTTGTAAGATAGAATTGGGATCATGATATTGGAGGGGAGGAAGGATTAAAGAACTAGAGGAACGTTGTTATGTTTCATTGGTGCTACACTGCACCTTCACTGGCTTTTCTCTTCCTTGTGACCTTTCTGCAAGGGGATGTCCAATTGTCTACAGATGGGTTTTGGGTCTTCCCTCCACACTCCCCCTCATTCACATTGATATGCTTTTTTTTTTTTTTGTTCTGGGTTTTTGATGCCTGATACCTGAGCCCATCAACACCTCATGATCACACAGGCTGGTGTGCTTCTTGCATGTGGACTTTGTTGCTTCTCAGCTAGATGGTTGCTTGTTTATCTTAAAGCCTTTAAGACCCTGGATGCTATATCTTTTGATAACCTGGCACCATCATCTTTCTTCATCACATTTGTTTGTGCACCCATTTTGTCCTCAGCAATTGTGCTGGGTAGATGAGCATCACAGAATTCCAGGTTATAAGAACAAAGTGTTCTTGCATTGAGGGAGTACTTGAGTAGAAGCCCAATGTCCGCCTGCTAAATTAAATCTTACCATAAATATATGTACATACATCTATCTCCATCTTCATATATAAATATATTTACATATCTACATGTCTGTATTTAGACCTCTATAAACGTCCTTTACCTCCTCGTTCTTTCCTGTATTTCCTTTTACTTTCCTCTCGTTCCACTATCATGTTCGGTCTTCATTCAGGTTTCAGTAATCCTCTGGGTTACATTGCCCTTGATCAAGTCTTACTCGGCATCCTATGTCCTCCTCCTCATTGATTTTAGATCACTCATTGTTCCCTGGTCCCTGGTTTTGTTAACACCCACTTCCTTTCTCCCACCAGCTCCACTCCTGTGTGCCCCCTACTCCCAAACCTAGGACCATTGGTCCTGTTGTTTTTTCCTCTGGCTTGTTTATCCCCCCTTTCTTATCTATAGACATTCAGAGAAAATAATAAGCACAAAAACAAGACAGAGCAAAACAAAATAGCAAAAGAGAACAAAGCAAAAAACCCAAAACAACAACAAAAAAAACCCAATGACAAAAAAGAAAAGCCTATAAATTGTTTGTTGATCTTTTGTTGTTGTTGTTGTTTTAATTAAAAATCATTTATTAGGGGCTCCTACATTGTTTTTCACAATACATAAATAAACATACTGTACCAAGCACCTTCGCACGTCCACTGCTGTCATTCTCCAAACATCTACCTTGTACCTTGAACCCTTGGTATCGGCTTTTCCATCCTTTTCCATCTTCCCCTGCTCTCCCTTCCTCATCAACCCTCAATACTTTATAAGTTATTATTGTTCTGTCATATCTTACACTGCCCGACACCTCCCTCAACCCACTCTTTGATGCCCGTCCTCCAGATAGGAGGTTATGTGTAGATCTTGCTGTTGGTTCCATCTCTCTAACCCACCTTCTCTCCACCCATCCAGCATCTCCAATCTCACCTCTGGCCCGACGGGGCTCATCCATCTTGGTTTCCCCATATCTCCAGCTCCCCTCTCTACTAGTGTACCTTCTCCAGTCCATCTGGATTTGTAAGGTAGAGTTGGGACCATGGTGGTTGGGGGGGAAGAAGGCTTCAGGAACTCGAGGAAACTTGTATGCATCATCACTGCACCTTAACTGGTCTGTCTCCTCCCCGTGACTCCCCTGTAAGGGGGGTGACCAATTACCCACCAGTGGACCTTATGTCCCCACCCTGCTCTCCCCTCCTTTGTAATGATGTGATTCTTGTTCTTTGATGCTTGATACCTGCTCCCTTCGGCTCCTCTTGATCACACATGCTGGTGTGCTTCTTCCATGTGGGCTTTGCTGTTTCTGCACTGAATAGCGACTTGTTTATCTTCAAGTCTTTGAGACTCCAGACATTCAATCATTTGGTAGTCGGGCACCATCGTTTCTTCTACTCTGTTTGCCTCTGTACCCATTTGTCTTCAGAGATATCGGGAGTCAATTGGTCCATTGATCTTGATTTTTGTTCTTTGATGCCTGACACCTGACTATTTCAGCATCTCATGATCACACAGGCAAGTGAGCTTCTTTTATGGTGGGTTATGTTGCTCCTGAGCTAGATGACTGCTTGTTTATGCTCAAGCCTTTAAGACCCCAGATGCTATATCTTTTGATAGCTGTGCACCATCAGCTTTCTTCACACTCTTGCTCATGCTCCCACATGTCCTCATCAGGCACCTTGGGGATGTGTGCACACAGTGATATGTGTTTTCCGCCCCCTGTTTGATGTCGATTGCCTAGACCTTTCACCACTGTGTGGCCACGCTGGCATTTGTGCTTCTTCTGTGTGGGTGTGGTCTCTTCTCAAGTAAATGGTCTATTGCTTATCTTCAGGCTTTTGGGACCCCAGACGATGTATCCTTTGATGGCTGGGCACCATCAGCTTTCTTCACCACATTTGCTTGTGCACCCATTTTACTTCAGTGATCGTGTTGGGCCAGTGAGCCTCGAAGAATACCAGATTCATAGACCAAAGTGTTCTTACATTGAGGGCCCAAGGTCCACTTGCTACCCTAGTATTTGACCTATAGATATGTTCTTAAATTTATTCCCACCTTATAATAGATAGTTGTATTTATGTATGGACATACCTATGTTTAGACTTTTGCAAGTGCCCTTTGCCTTCTAGCTCCTTCCTCTATTTCTTTCCATTTCCCTCCTGTCCCACCATTATGTTCCACCTTCATTGGCAATTGAGTGCTTCCTCACAGATTCATTGTTCTTGCTTAATCCCGACCAGGCCTCCCACACCCTTGTTTCCATTGATTCCAGACTACTTGTTGCTCTCCCTCCATGTGTTTGTCCACACCCCCTTCTCCTTCCCTCTGTTTTTTTTTGGGGGGGGACATCACTGCCCTCTGGTGGTCATGGGAGCTACCCAACCTTGCTCCTGGAGAGCCGCTGCTGGATTTGAACCGCCAAGCCCGTGGGCCGCAGTCCCACACTCAGCCACTACGCCCCCGGGGCTCAGCCTTGTTTGTTGATCTTTAAGAGTGTTTTTCAGTTGAATCTAATGGGGTGTTACTTCTGAGGTCCAAAGTCTATTTTTGGTATGCCCCAGGGATTTCAGTGCTTTGCTCCCTATGATGCTCTGTTGCATATTCTTAGTGTTTTGCCCAGGTGTGGTGGGGTCAGATCAGGCACAATTCATACTGTGTCTACAGTGTTGTCCCCCATAGCGCTACAGGTCAGTGAAGGATCTCATGTCTTGTGGTTGGTTCTTTCTGTGCATTAGCTGCTCTGAGCAGGAATATCATCTTTGAGACTTGGTGGACCAGGATGCATTCCACACTCTCTCCTTCCTTCTTCCTTTGTTCCTGTGTCCTCTGATCAGACATGTCCCTCTCCTTGAGCTGTAGCTCAGTCTTTTTTTCATTAATGTCTTCAATGCACTTTGGAATACTTCCTTTAATACCTCTGGTTCTTGATCATATGTAACCTTCTAAAATGCTTGAATGCTAACCAATTTTTTTCCCAAAATAATTTTATTAGACATAACCCTATATCATACCATTAAATAGTTCAGTTATATCAAGCAGTGTCATACAATAGCTGCCACGGTCGATTTTAACCAATTGTTGTTACAGTGACTGTGTATTCCTTTCATTTTCCTTTGATGCGTCTGCCATCATTCAATAATTTGCCTATGGGATCCTTGAATAATGTAAGTTGGGCTTTAACTTTTTCTTCAGTTCTTATAGCTTGATTTATGCTCAGCATGTTCTTCCTTTTGGGTTTAATAATGCCAGCTTTTTGCATTTATCATTATAATGCTTTACCATGTCTTCTTGAGCTGCCTTTTGAAATTCTGCTCAGCTATTTTATTTCTTCCATTTCTAATTTCAAGAGTCAGGTTCAAAATGCTATTGAAAATTTTGGGAAAAAAATTGATGCAGCACTGGAATTTCTATCTAATTTATACCAAGAAATTAGGAAGGCAACTGGCTCCAGGGCTAGCCGAGATCCATATTTGAGCTCATTTCAAGGAGAGGTGGCCTGTTAGCACGTGGAAATTTCATCACTATCACTCGTGTAACATACAAGTAGATTTTTGCTGAAGAGCTTTAAAAAACCATTGTGGCAGTACATTGTCAAGCAATTGCCAGGAATTTGGGTCGGATTCTGAAGAGGACATGACTGGAGGATATCATTGCTGACATGCGAAGGATCTCGGCTAAACGCAGAGAATAACGGAAGGATGCTTTACCTGTGTTCTGTTGACGATGTGAAGGCATCAAATGGTATGGGCCATCACAAACTATGAATCACACCGCGCAGAATGAGAAATCCAGCACACACCAGCGTGCTGGTGGTTTAGCGGTTACGAGCTGGGCTGTGATACGGATGGTCAGCAGATCAAAACGTCCAGCATCTTGGCGGGAGAAAGACGCCTTTGTACCCTATCCCCCCCTTCCCCACCCCCCACCCCGCCGCCCCCGTAACACTGCAGTCTTAGAGACCCACCCGGCCTTGCTACGAGTCCGCATTGATTCAGTGGTAGTGAGTTCGAGTCGTGATCGAACCCGGACACAGACAGAGAGAGAACAAAAGCCGACCGCCGGCTTGAATGGGCTTGCCTCGGGGTTGTAACGTTCACCATACTCACTCAATCTGTATGTTGATCAAATCATCCGGGACACTGGACTGTATGAAGAAGAACATGGCCTCAGATTTGGAGGATGGCTCACTAACAACTTGCCATTTGCAAATGATGCAAACTTCGTACTAAAAGTGAAGAGGGTTTGAAATGCTTAAGATTGTAGCCTTCAATATTAATTTGTTTGTTTGTTTGGGCATCACTGCTCTTTGGTGGTCGTGGGAGCCACCCAGCGCTGCTCCTGAGAGCCGCTGCTGGATGTGAACCTCCAAGCCCGCGGGCCGCAGTCCTGCACTCAACCACTTACGCCACCGGGGCTCAGCCGCCTTCAATATTAATTTGAATGCAACATAAAGAAAACAAAAAATCTCAGAGCTGGACCATAATGAACATCACGGTAAATGGAGACAAGATCGACATTGTAAAGAATCCCATTTTACTTGGATCCACCGTCAATGTTCATGCAAGCAGCAGTCAAGAAATCAAAGAACATCTTGCATGAGGTAAATGTCCTACACAAGCCCTTTTAAAAGCAAAGACATCACTTGAGGACAAAGATATGCCTGACTCTAGAAATGGTATCTGAAAAGCTATCATTTGCATGTGGACAGTGTCCAATGACTTCGGAAGTTCACAGAAGAATTGATACATTTAATTGTGATGCTGGCAAAGACTCGTGAAGATACCAAGGACTGTCAGAGAACAAACAAATGCTCCTTAGACCAGAGGGTGGTGAGACATATTATTAGGAGAGCCAGTCCCTGGAGAAGGCCACCATGTATGGTCAAGTAAAAGAACAGTAGGAAGGACTGTATTAATCCAACAATGTGGATAATATAGTAGTTTTAGCAATGGCATCAAACAACAGCATAACAGGTGGCCAGGATCTGGTAATGTTCTCTTCTGCCGAACATGAGTTGTAGCAGGTTTTTTTTTTAATTTGTAAAAATTACTTTATTTGGGGCTGAGCCCTGGTGGCGTAGTGGTTGTGCGTGGGACTGCGGCCCATTGGATTGGAGGTTCAAATCCAGCAGCAAGGCTGGGTCTCCTGCTCCCACCACCAGAGGGCAGTGATGCCCCCCCCCCAAATTACTTTATTTGTAACATAATTGGGACTATATCAGATATTTTTATCAGGTGGCAAATGAGGCAAAAGATAAGATTTCTCTCTGGTTCCCAAGAAGAACCTCAAAATCATCCGTCTTTTGGAGGATTCCATTTCCGACGACGTCTGTGATACTGCCCACGAGGATACCAACGGTGCTTCGTGGTAAAGAACATTTTGCTAAGTTGTTCTGCCAGAAGTCCTTGTTCAAGGGGCGGATCTTCCCCTTCTAGTCTAGTGTTCAGCACATGATCATGCGTTTCTTCACTGTTACATAGAGGATCTGGCCGAGGAATAGGTTGCGTATGTTCACATGGAATGTCCACAGAAGGGTGGGAGCACACCATCTTCCTGCCACCTGATGTCAAAGCAAGCCCCACCTTGCAATTACAGTCATCTGCGAGAGACCGTGTAGACTGATGACAAACAGGGTGTAAAACTCCACTTCGAATTGATAAGAAACGTTGTAGGACAGTTCTGTATGACAGTGCCCATTTTACCGCTGCTACGACCATGGTGGACCAAGATGCGTGTATCAGACGGTACCCCAAAAGGTGTTATGAAGAGAAACTGTTTGAACATCCGCTTCCAGGCACATCTATTTTCAGCCCGTGATGGGGTCCTCATGGCGAAACCGCTATATTGTCTCCCCGAGTGGTAGCAGTTTGATGGCACTTAGCAGATGTGCCCTGCTGGTGGGGATCGCCCAGTTGTTATCCAAAAAGCCAATGATTTGACCCCACCAGCTGCTCTGAGAAAGAATTTCTGCAAAATTTTACAGCCTGGAAACCCTCTGGAGAAGTTCCACTCTATGTGATAGGGTCGCTGAGAGGAGGAATTCACCTCAATGGCAATGGACTTGGTTTGGATTTTATGTGCCGGACATCATGCCCCGTGCTGCAGAGGCTGTGATTCTCTGGATCTTTTCCATCCTTGCCCTCACAGAGCTGACAGTCTCATGTAGAAGGTAAGCCCAGTACACGGGTAAGAAGAGTAAATATGACAAATGCTGTAACCGAGCATAATAGACAAATGCTGCAGAGTCCAAAGCAGGAACACCTAAGTTATGGAAGGGAGCTAAAAGAAAATGCTTCAAGGTGAGCGCACTAAGGGGTAAACAGGAGTTAACCAGGCAATGTGAGAGATTAGGTGTCCAGAGCTGAGAGCCCAACACATTCAAGAGGTCTATTTTGGGGGTAGTCTGGTTTGGGGTCAGAAGATTAGCATCAGGGAAGGAGCAGTTAGCTATTTTGCTAGCTAAATGTTTAGTCCATTAATGTGCGCTTAGAAAGCACTATGTGAACCCTATGTGAGGTTATATGAGCCCTTAGCCACCCTTCAGACCTGGAAATGAACTTGCCCCATGTTGCTCAATTTTCAGCCAAACAATAGACAGGTCCTTGAGGCCCGGTGGTGTAGTGGTTGTGTGCGGGACTGCATCCCACAGAGTTGGTGATTCAAATCCAGTAGCAGCTCTCCAGGAGCAAGGCTGGGCTTCCTACTCCCACCAGGGCAGTGATGCCAAAAAAACCCCAAACCCAAACAAAACGAAACAACAAACAGGTCTACAGAGGAACAGAAACACGAGGAAAGCACACACTCTTTAGAAAGAGTATTTGCCCAATGACAAAATTCAGAAGAGTTAGCAAAGAAGAAGGAAATAGGAAATACAGGAAGAAAGTGAGACTACATTTCGAGGATTACAGTCAATGACATGAAACAAGATGAATATGAATTATTGAGTGTAAACTTCCATCAATTCACAATAAAAAGTAACAACAATATATAAAATATTAAAAATTAAAAAGTAATCACTATGCAGATATTTGTTGCCTGTCTGAATGAACCATTAAAAAAAACCCGAGGAAGTGACATCTTTGGGAAAGACAAGAGGCCTTGTGGCTTTTCCCTTGTTGACTGGAAACACAGTACATTGGTTAAAAGGCTTGACTCTGACACTACTTAGATTTGAATTTTGGTTTTCACAATTAGTAGCTAAGTAGCAAATAATCTGTGTTTCATTTTTTTTTCTCAGTTGGGAAATAGAGATAATAATATGCCTCATAGTATTTTAGTGAAGATTAAGTGAATTAATACTGCATATAAATTAAGCCTTGAACACGATGTGTTTGTTATTATCATTCCTTTATCATCAACAAATTTATCGAGGGCCAGACATTGTGTTAGATGCTGTGAAAATAAGATGTGGCTCCAGCCATGGAGAAAAATCATAAAATCTAGTGAGAGAGAAGATTCATAAATCAGTAATTACAACACCAGGTCCTCAAGTGAGGTGATAGCAGTTGAGTGGGAAGAATAGAAGGAGAGTGACTCATTTGCTCAGAAGGATCCAAGGGAGGCTTCAGAGGGAAGGATGTATTTACGTTAGGTGACATGGAAATTGACAGAGTTTGCCAGCAGAGAGAAGGAAGAAATAGTTCCTGGCTAAAGATGCAACATATTGCAAAGGCTTACAAGGATGGGGGCCTCAGGCATGTTTGGGAAATGTCAAGAGATTCTCCAGTAAATTAGATTTGAGCTGGGCATTTTTCAGTGGCGTCACTATGGGAGCACGGAGGATGCAGCTTGCACCAGGTGACAATGTTTGTGTGGGCGACACCAGGAGGGCTGACTATAACATTGTTGTGCAGTGTTTGAACAGAAATTGATTACTTTTAATAAAAATATCCCTGTAGTCAGTTATGACCACCAAAACTGTTTTGTGAGACAGTTTATACATGCCTGCAAGGCTAGATCTCTGTTGATTTAATTTCAGAACCTTTTAATGCACTCTGATATGAGCTGTCATTATTAACCCAGTACAATGATGCTTTCCAATCATGTGGTTTTCTCTGTCCATGCTACAAGCAGTCTGTTGTTTTTGCTGCTGTCAATGTTTGTATAGTCACTGCTTTTGTCAAATTTTCAGTTGTTTTAGCTACAGTATTATTGTCATTAGCATTTGTGAACCTATTTCAGTAATGTATTAGAATGCAGTAGAAATTAAAAGGAGAAACCTTTTAAAGGCCTTCTGGTCTGCTGCTAATTAATGTTGAAACTCAATGTAGAAATTACAAAGCAATCTCTTAATAATCATATAATCTTAGGGTCAGCAGGCAGTGTGGTGGGCTGTTGGTTCAAGTCCAAAGAAGCTGAGGTCAATGAGCCAGATGTGGGAGACAGCAAGAAATGAAAACACTTTCTACAGTATCTGCTTGTGTAGGGATTAGACCACATCCCCAAGGAAACTGCTCCAGGGCTGGGACCTGTGGAAGAGGCTGTACTCCCCTGGAATCCTCTCACCCTGCTTCTTTGCTCACAGAAGATCCTATCATGGAGTTGATTACATCATGTTAGGTTCTATATGGGGGATTACTAAGCCAAAGCTCAGAGAATTCTGGGATACAAAGCCTAACTATCACATCGAGTATATCAATCTGTACCGCATTCCATTTAACTTTTTTTAATGACTTGTAATTTTCCCATTCCAAGTTTCCACAATTAATAAGTCAGCATTGATTAATTATGAGGCGGTTTCTCCTCATTTTGAGTTGTGTCCCATCAGCAGACGAGGGTTCCAAGCGCTTTCCACTGTCCATGCCATTGTGATGGACTCTACTTTGACAAGGCCACTTCCTCAGTCCTCTTTGGAGCACCTTCCGTGTTTACTTTCTGATACTCTATCTGACAAGGTTCCTCTCCTGGTGATAAGGCTTTCAGGGGCAAACCCCTCAGATGTAAATAGGCTAGTGATTCTTAGTGATCCTGTTCTTTGTCTAGACACTCTCCTGAAACTTGTTCCTCTTGGCTGACCCTGCTGGTACTTGACATACTGGTTACTTAGTAACTTCCAGTATCACAGCAAGCTCCCCCAGTAGGACAAACTTAGAGGCAAGTGGGGGGGGGGGGCGAACCTTTTTAAATTGGCACTACATATTTCTCAGACTTCCTAACTAGAATAAATGGAGACCGAGTTTAAAAATGTTCAAATCTAAAGGTTATTATCCTCACCATTATTTTTATTATTCTGTGTTTTTCTTTGTTAATATCTTGAAGGTTGGTTAGGGGGATGCCCTTTGACAACTGTGGCTTCAAAATTGTGCCCTGAATAAACCTGGGGTACTTCAGTTAGCTCCCTGGGATTCTGCAGGACACTTCAAAAGCTTAAGAAAATACAGAGAAATTGTTATCTGTCTGACACACAAGCTTGGGTTCAAGGTCACAACTTTAGATCCTGTGACAAGCCACTGAATGATGTATGCTGTAAAATCTTCGTGAATCTGGGTCTTTGGTGGTGATTGCTGTGATTAAAAAATTTTTAAGTGCTAAGGGAAAATGACTGTGAAACAAGAAATGGGTATGGCTGTGTATAATCAGATTCTAATTTTTTCAAGATGAGTTGCCCAACAGGCAATTACAATGGTAACTAATTAAGAATGAAAGATTATGACTATTAGGGCATATAGTGTATGTTATCATATCAAATATCTACTACCTTATTAAGATACCAATGCTGATTAAGTTGTTTGGACTTAATAAACAGAATTTTTAGGCATTTTTTGGTGTAAGGGTCTCCTGAAAAAATTACGGAGAAGGTAAGCGTATTTTGAGAAAATGTGGGAGCCTCTCTCTGCTTGACACACTCGGATGCTAGTTTGCTCTGATTTCATATATTTTCTTACTTTCTTCTTCTACATCTTACTACTGCTGTTACCAATGTGGTCATTCCATCTATTAACAGCACTTATATAGTACTTATGTTGCAGGGATTTTACATATCAAGATTGTAAAGTATATATGTTCCTTATAATATATATTCTTTATAACAATTCTATGAGATTATTATTATTATATTATTACTGTTTCCATTTTGCTGTTGTTGCTGTTGTTTTGGGGGGGGGGCAATCATTGCCCTCTGGTAGGAGTAGGAGGCCCAGCCTTGCTCCTGGAAAGCTGCTGCTGGATTTGAACAGCCAACCCAGTGGGCCGCAGTCCCGCACACAAACACTATGCCACCAAGGCCCAGTCTGTTTCCATTTTACAGATTAGAAAAATTGAGGGTCCCCTGACTAGGTCATTCAGAATCATACAGTTAGGAAATGGCAGAGCCAAGATTCAAATGGGAGATTTGATTCCAGAATCTGAGCTCTGCACCGCTATTTATTCTGCCTGTTTTCTGTCCTCACACGTTTGTTGCTGTTTTTCATCTGCAAGAGGGTCGATGTGAGTCAGTATGGACTTGGCAGCAGTGGGCAGTGAGTCTGTTTGCTTTTGGTTTCTAAACTTGTTGGACACTAAGTAAAAATGGAAAGTCACTTCTGGGGGAAAGTATACAAACTCTATAGCATAAGCAGTCTCTATAAAAGTGAGCATAAAATGCTTCAAAATCAAAATAACCTTCTTGTTTCCAGTGAGCAAAATGGGGAAGCAGAACACATCTCTTGGATTACCCAGAATGTTTCATGCCACCCATGCTTCTCGGAGGATCCATTTTAACACTTGCCTCATCTAATCAGCGGGTAGCTCTTTGCTGGAAACAAGAAGATTTAAAAACACTTTCTTTGACATAGGGGAGGACAGACAATGCATGCCATAAAGAGTTGGATGATCCAGAACTAACTAGTTGGTTTGTACATCTTATCATTAGGGATATGAACTACATTCAAAGCGGCACCACCTGTGTCTGTCAGGTTGTCATTCTATACTGGCTTGTGTGTTGCTGTGATGCTGAAAGCTATGTCACTATGTCACCAGTATTTCAAATACTATGCGAGTCACACCAAGTGAGCAGACTTCAGCAGAGCTTTCAGACTAAGAACAGGCTAAAAAGAAGGAATAGGCTGCCAAGTCAGAAGAATTAGCCACCGAAAACTCTATAAATAGCATCGAAACATTGTCAGTTACTGAAAGCCTCATGAAAAGAAGCAGAGCATTGTCAGAAATTGTGCCTGAAGATGAGTATCTTGGGTCAGAAGGCACTCAAAATAGGACTAAGGAAGGTCATAATGACTCTGCCGAAGGAAAGCCTGTGGGCGTAAAGCCTTCGGGATTTACATTTGTTGATGGGGCACAACTCAAAATGAGAAGCAGCAGCTGCAAGCCTCAATGAATAGTTGAAACCTGGAGTGTGATTCTAGGAAAATTGGAAGTCCTTAAAAACAAAACAAAATGCGGGCTCAACCCCGGTGGCATAGTGGTTGTGTGCGGGACTGCGGCCCACAGGGTTGAAGGTTCAAATCCAGCATCAGCTCTTCAGAAGCAAGGTTGGGCTTCCTCCTCCCACCAGGGCAGTGATGCCACAAATAAAATAAAATGAAATGCAATGCAATGCATAAAGATCCAGGTCCTAGGCAGTAGTGAACTGAAGTGAACTGGTATTGGCCATTTTGAATAAGAAAAGCATATTTTTACCATGCCAAAAATGACATAATCAAGAAGAATGACATTGTATTCATCATCACAAAGGACATGCTGAGATCTTTATTAAAGTACGATGCTGTGATAGCAGAATGTCTGAGTACAAGGAAATCCAATGAGCACAATTACTATTTAAATTTATGACCCACCACTAAAACTAATGATGAAGAAACTGAAGAATTCTACCAACATATTAAGTTGGAAATTGCTCAAACCTACAATCAAGATACATTGATAATTACTGGTGATTGGAATGCAAAAGTTGGAAACAAATAGAAAGGAACAGTAGTTGTAAAAGAGAGTCTTGAGGGCTGAGCCCCGGTGGCATAGTGGTTGTGTGCGGGACTGTGGCCCACAGGGTTGGTGGTTCAAATCCAGCAGCAGCTTGCCAGGAGCAAGAGTGGGCCTCCTACTCCCACCAGGGCAGTGATGCCAATAATAATAATAATAATAATAATAATAATAATAATAATAATAATAGAGTCTGGTGTTAGAAATGAAGCTGGAGGTCATGGGATAGAATTTTGCAAGATCAATAACTTGTTCATAGCAAATACTTTTTTTTTTGTTTTTTTGGGCATCACTGCCCTCTGGTGGTGGGAGTAGGACCAGCCTTTGCTCCTGTGGAGCTGGAATTGAACCTCCATCCCAGTGGGTCACAGTCCCGCGCACAACCACTACGCCACCGGGGCTCAGCCTGCAAATACCATTTTTAAAAAACACAAAAGGTGACTACATACATGGACTTCTTCAGATGGACTCCACAGAAATCCAATATCAGCAGTTAAAAGCAGGACAGAGGCTAAGTTGGAGTAGACTACTAATTGCTCATTGTAAGTTCAGGTCTGAAGCTGAAGAACATTACAAAACAAGTCCATGAAAGCCAAAATATAGCCTTGAGTCTATCTCACTTGCATTTCAAAAGCATCTCAAAAACAGACTTGATCCATTGAATATTAACTATAGAGAACATCAATGAAGAAAGCAAAGTTCTTTAAAAATACGGGAAAGAAAGAAAAGCTCTAAGTGGATGTCCGAAGAGACTGTGAAACTTCATCTTACAACCTTGCTCCCTAAAATTCACTGCCATCAATTCGATGGTCATTCACAGGGACCCTGAAGGACAGAGTGGGACTGTTCCTCATCTTTCTACTGAGGAATAGGTCGAGGTTCAAACTGCCGACCTGTAGTTAACAGCCTGATGCATAACTGCTAAACCATGAGGGCTCCTTAATCGCAGGGTAGTTAAGGCAGATTGAACAAAGTGATGAATTCAAAGAGCTGAACAGGAAATTTCAAAGGCCAATGTGTTAGTCTGGGTAGACTAGAGAAAAAAATTCATTAACCCGCATATGTATGTCAGAGACAGTTTTATATAAAGGGTAACTGGACATTGAGAGAACATCCCAACTCAGTCCAGTTCAAGGCCATAAGTGGGATGTTAGCCCCTATGTCTGATACCAAGCTATAAAATCCTCTTCAGACTCACAAAACACATGCAATGAAGCCAAGTGCAGGACAATCACAAGCCAGAAGGTAGAAAGTCTTTTGATCTAGTGGTGTTGTAAGCATCTCAGCACTGGCAGGAGCCTCCATAAGGCTTCTCTAGATCCAGGTATCTGGCTCCAGCAGGGTCCATGTGACTTCTCCTCAGGGATGCCTCACAGAGAGCCAAATTTGTCTCCAAGAAAGTGAGTGAATATCTCCTACTTCCAAGAAGGATGTACCAGATTTCCCAGAATTCTCAGGAGAAGGCTATGCCCACACAGAGGTCTCATTGGCTATCTCCAGACTGACAGCCTAGACTCCACCCTACACTCTTCATCCTCAAATTGACACTAGATTAGGTGACTGCCACAGCCAGCTTGAGAAGACAAAGCAAAATATTATAATGAAATATTCAAAGACCTAGATTTAGAAAAATGGAAGAACACGTTCAGCATATCTTCAACGGAAAGAATTCAAGTGAAAAAATTCAAGCCTCCACTTGCAATATTCGATTGGCACAATATTGAATGATGCAAGACTCATCAAAAGAAGATGGACAGTCTACACAGAATCACTGTACCAAATGGAACTAGTCGACATTCACCTCTTCAGGAGGCAGCATATGGGCAAAACTCAATGGTACTGAAAGAAGTTCAAGCTGCACTGAAAGGATGAGCCAAAACAAAGCGTCAAGAATTGATGGCATACCGACGGAAATGTTTAAAGACACGAGGAAGCACTTCCTCTTCTATGCCAGGAAATTTGGAGACAGCTACTTGGCCAACTGGCTGGAAGAGATTCATATTTGTAATCATTTCAAAGAAAAGTGACCCGACAGAATGCTCAAATTGTACAATATTAACACTGATATCACATGCAAGTAAAACTCTGCTTAAGACGATAAAGCTGCCAGACATTCAGAATTGATTCCGAAGAGGAACAAAGGATATCATTGTTGATGTCACAGGCACCTTGGCTCAAAGCAGAGAATATCATACAGCTGCTCCCTTTTGTTTCATTGATGATGCGAAGATATGCAACTTGTGTGGACCACTAGCAAACTATAAATAGCTTTGACAGGAATGGAAATTCCAGAACATTTCACGGTACTCATGTGGAACCTAAACATGGATCAAGAGGCAGTTGTGGGGATAGAAGACCTGCGTAGTTTCTCATCAGGAAAGGTGTGCTTAGGGATCTATTCTCTCAGCAGACTTATTCAATCTGTATGGTGAAATAATCATCAGAGAAGCTGGATTATAAAGAAGAACTCGGGCTGAGCCCCGGTGGCGTAGTGGTTGTGTGTGGGACTGCGGCCCACTGGGACGGAGATTCAATTCCAGCAGTGGGGCTGGGCCTCCTACTCCCACCACCGGAGAGCAGTGATGCCCTCCCAAAAAAATAAAAATAAAAAAAAATAAAAGAACTCGACATCAGGATTGGAGGATGAGGTATTAACAGCCTGCGGTATGCAGATGACACAACCTTGCTTGCTGCGTGTGAAGAGGACTTGAAGCATTTGCTGGTGAAGACCAAGGATTGAAGCCTCCAGTGTACATTACAACTCAAGGTAAAGAAAACCAAAACCGTCACAACTAGAGCAATAGTTGTTATTATAACAGCTGGAGGAAAGGTTGAAGTGCACGAGGAGTCATTTGCTTGGACACACAATGCTTGTGGAGGCAGCAATCGAGAGATGAAAGGACACGTTCCATTGGTGAATCTCCTGCACAAGACTTTGAGGACTAAGGTATGTCTGACCCAAGCCGTGTTGTTTTCAATTGTCCCCTGTGCATGGGAAAGTCGGACACGGAATAAAGAAGAGCGAAGAAAACTCGATGCGTTTGAACTCGAGTGTTGGCAAAGACTAGTGAAAGTCCCACGGGCCGGCCGAGAGAGCAAACAGACCTGTCTCGGAAGAAGGATGACCGGAACATTCCTTGAAGGCAAGGATGGTCAAACTTCGTCTCACATTCTTTGGGCATGTCTTCAGGAAAAGCCAGTCTCTGTAGGAGGACATCACGCTGGGTAAAATGGAGCGGGGGGGGGGGGGGGGGGGGGGGGGGGGGGGGGGGGGGGGGGGGGGGGGGGGGGGGGGGGGGGGAAAGGGAGGGGAAGTGTGTGTGAAAGAGAAGATCCTGGAGGAGGTGGATTGACACAGTGGCTGCCAAAGTGGATTCCGACATAACGTTGTTGTCCACGGGCTCACGTGATGAGTCAGAAACGACTTGATGGTACCTTGATGGCGAGAACAAGAACAAGTAGAATGATTTTAATTCACAACAGCAACATTTTAAAGGGCTATAAATAAAGGGAAGTTTTTGCAAGTTTATTGGAGGAAACAAGCTTCTTTAGAAATGTCATCGGTTAAGATTGTACTTAAAATGAACCTCGAGGGAAAGACTCGAGCCAGAGGGATGTCAGATTCCGCTATCTGTTCGAGGCGCCGCTGCAGCAGCCGCCAGAGCCACGATGCCGGCAGGGGGGAGAATGAGTGGCCATAAAGGCCGGGCAAGGCAGTACATGAGGCCGGAGGATATCTATGCTCAGCGCCAGGCGGAGAAGCAGAAGGCCAGGGATGAAGAGGAACAAGAAAGAGTGGCGTTGGGGCTGCTGGTGACCCCCCAAGGGAGAAGAAATCTCCGGACTCGGACAAGAGCGAGGATGACGGTGATGACTCCCAGCAGAAGCGAAAAGGCGTTGAAGGGCTCATCGACATCAAGAAGCCAACCGGGTTGGCACAGACCACCAAAAAGTTCACGCAGCTGGATCTGGATGGGCCCAAGGAGCTTTCCAGGAGAGAACGAGGAGAGATCGAGAAGCAGAAGAGCCTTACGTGAAGATGCACCCGGCAGGGAGGACTGGACAGGCCAAGGCCGACCCGGCGCGGCTGGCCATCCGCTTGGGTGCTTGCTCACAAGAGGCGCTGTCCTCTGAGGCCTGCGAGTCCTTGCTCTTCCCTGGCCAGTGTTCCAACAGGCCTCCCCCCCATCCTGCCCTGCCTCGCCCCTTGCCCAGGGGCCACGGTCCACTTTGAACCCGACCCTTCCATCATTTCAAGAAACCTGTTTTCTATGTGTCCGCCAGGTGAGACAAGCTCGGAACATCCAACTTGTGTATCTGGCAGATTAAACCTGACTTTATCTTAAAAATAGAATCCAATAAAAGGACCTCGATTAAAGGCAATGATGTGGGATTAGATTCAGAACCCTGGAGATGGCTCAGAATGTAGTGCCCGGAGTAAAGTCAGTTGCAAGTAGGATGGCCCAGACCAGACAAGATGAATTCACATTGGTTAAGAGCTTTCCCTAGTACTTCTGGGAAGGATCAACTAAAAACTTAAACCGAGATCTACTAAACAACCTTTGGGAATAATTATACAGATTTAGACATATAGACATTCTAACTTTAGACCAGGGACCCAGACATTCTTAGTGACTTTTTTAATCAGCTTCGTAAAGTCCCCAGAGGAGCCTGCAGCTGTTGATCTTCTCGAGGAATCCCGCCCTGCAGGAGAAAAGGTCTGTGACAGACTCCCTTAAAGATGACAACCTATTTGTAGTCCTATCCTATCTTATACAGTTGCCGAGTCAGAATCTACTTGACTGTACAAAATACATAGACATGTATAGCTATACTACACACACACACACACACACACACACACGTTTCCAGTTAAAGAATACCTCTACATCAGTGGTTTCTCCACCTTCCTCATGCTGCAACCCTTGAATTCAGATCCTCATCTTGTGGTGAGCCCCCCAACCATAAAACTATTTCTGTTGCTACTTCATCACTGTCATGTTGCTACAGTTATGCATCAGGCGACCCCAGTGAAAGGGCTGTTCGACCCCCAAAGGGATTGCAACCCAAAGGTTGAGAACCGCTGCTCTAGGTAAGACTTAGAGATCGTGATGGGGATGGCTAAATCCGACCTGATGTGCGGTTAAAAATCTTTAACTCAGAATGGGGAAAAGCCCTTCTGAGCGTGAGTATCATATACAGAACATAGTCTCAGCATTGGACCGAAACATCCAAGGAGCCTAACGAAAGCTCAGGACTGGGCAAAATGGAGTTCCCAGGTAGATGAGATGGAGCACACGATCACAGAAGCCATCTCTGACAGCTTGGAGGACTGCTTCGTGTTTGGCTGGTCTGTGAAACTGCTCGAGGGCTGGGTTCCAGATAGATGGAATGGATAGCACCATGTCCCTGGTTTTTCAGGACAGCTCAGATTGCAAATCGCCTCTCTTGTAAACGCTAAGTGCGTTTAACCACCTGCTTCAGGTTGTCTGATTTGGGGAGGCATAGAGAATTATGGGCCTGATAGACTCAATCCTTTCTTGGGCTATCTGATAAGAATAAATGCCAGAAGGAAGTCATGTTGGTTGGGAAGGAATCGTGTTCTTTAAGAGTGTTTCTTGGTAGTAGGGTGTAAAAAAGCGATCTTTGATGTGAAAGAGGAAGGGAAAACGCTTGATAAAGTGGAGATGTTTTGAGCACCTGTCAGAGCAAAAGTCCGAGAGAGAGAGATGGCTGGGGACAAGACACAAGGAGACCGGGCCTAAGGAGACCAGCTGCGTCCTTTTTAGAGAAGACCTGAAAGGAAGTTTAAGAGAACTAGGAGGACAGAGGAGGAGGGAGAGGGAAATTAGACAAGATGGGGTGGGAGTGGGGTGAAAGAGAGAGACATTGAGAGAGAAACTTAACAGACATTCAGAGAAGGGATACAGAGCGAAGAGACTGTTGGGGCAGAGAAGACAAGAACAGCCAGTGAGAACATGGGAGCAGAAGAGAGAG